>JAAAKG020181863.1:0-25850 GCA_010014905.2 Druon quercuslanigerum
AAGGTCCTGGGTTCAGATCCCAGCGGAGATAGAGACATTTTTTCACAATCTTAAGATTTATCAATATTTTAATAATACTGATATGGACCAGTAGACAAACAAAATTAACATCTAAAATTAATAATAAAATAATTCCTGGTCAGTAAACCTAAGATCAACAATTTTTAAGAGCGTCTAATTTTAAAATGTTTTTAGAATTTTCAAAAGATTCCAAGTAGGATCTATGAAGCTTAATTTCAAGATTTCAAAGGATTTAAAAAGTTTTTCGAGTATTTCAGTGACTTGAAAAGGTTTTAAAGCCCTCAATATATCTGATTAAATAAAGTATTTGTTCATGAGGAGTAAGGTAATTTGTAGGATTTCAAAGAACTTTAAATATTTTGAGGAATTTTAATGGGATTCCAAGACATTTTTTATTATTTTTTAATTTGAGGGGTATCAACAAATTTTAGAATAAAGAATTTTCTAGAATGTTAAAAGATAGTGACGATTTTACAGGATTTAGAAGATTTTATGATTTTACAGGATTTTAACAGATATCCAAGCATTTCAATAATTTTAAGGAATTTTAAAGCTCTCAATGTATTCTAATATATTTTTCAGGATTTCAGGAAATATTATTATAGAATTTAACGGGATATTAAAATATTTTATTGGATTTTAAAGAATTTATTCAAGAGAAGTAAGGTATTTTGTAGAATTCTAAAGGATTTTAAATATTTTAGGAAATATTAAAAGATTCCTAAGACTTTTCTTATTTATTTTCCATTCTAAACGGATTTCAAAAAGCTTGAAATATTTAACGATAAAGAATTTTCTAGAATTTTAAAAGATAGTGACGATTTTACAGGATTTAGAAGATTTTATGATAATTTAAATGATCTTACAGAATTTTATCAGATATACAAGCATTTCAATAATTTTAAGGAATTTGAAAGCTCTCAATGTGTTTTAATATATTTTTCAGGATTTCAGAAAACATCATCGTAGAATTTCACAGTTTCAAAAATTTCAAAAGATGTGAAACTATTTTTTCAAATTCTTCCAGAATTTTTTTTACAGAGTCTAGAAGATTTTATGATAACTTAAATGATTTTACAGGATTTTAAAAGATATCCAAGCATTTTAATAATTTTAAGGAATTTTAAAGCTCTCAATGTATTTCAATATATTTTTCAGGATTTCAGGAAATATTATCACAGAATTTCAAGGGATACTAAAATATTTTATTGGATTTTAAAGAATTTATTCACGAGAAGTGAGGTATTTTGTAGCATTCTAAAGGATTTTAAATATTTTAGGAAATATTAAAAGATTCCTAAGACTTTTCTTATTTATTTTCTATTCTAAACGGACTTCCAAAAGCTTTAAACATTTTAGGATAAACAATTTTCTAGAATTTTTAAAGATAGCGAACGATTTTTCAGGATCTAGAAGATTTTATGATAATTTAAATGACTTTACAGGATTTTATAAGATTTTTAGGATTTCAATGATTGGGGGTTTTAAAGCTCTTAATATATTCTACATTTGCCAGAATTTCAGAAAACACCATCATAGAATTTCGCAGTTTCCAAAATTTCAAAAGATGTAAAACTATTTTTTCAAATTCTCCCAGAATTTTATTAATTTAACCTAAATTATTTTAAATTGTTTGGAATTATTTTGAGATTGTTTAATTCACTTGAATTCTTCTAAATTTACTCAAATTTACTTGGTTCAATAAATTCTTTTGACTTTATAAAAGTGCTTACCTAATGGGTTCTGGGGATCAATTGATAAAATGATCAAAGGATTTACAATATTTTTTTAGATTGTTTGACATTTTCAAAAGGTTTAATCAAGAGATTTCAAATAGGATTTCAAAGGATATAAAATCTTTTAGGATATTTAAAGGATTCCAAGGTATTTGCAAGAGATTTAAAGAATTTCAAGGGATTTTCTAGGCTTTCAATAATTTGAAGGGATTTTAAGTGGCTTCAGAGAATTAATTCACAAGAAGTGAGGAATTTTGTAGGCTTTCAAAGATTTGAAAAGATTTTCCAATATTTGTTTGAAATTCATTTCGAGTTAAGCGTGACAAGAAGTACCTTTTTATTTTAGAAGATTCATTAGAAGTTTACTAATGCGAATTAAAAAAAATCAGAGTTTCTTCATGGTATTATAGCAAGTTTTTTTTGCTCTACACCCAGATAAAAATTATTTCTCAAGTGGAAGCGACCGAGCTAAACTTATTAGGAAAGAAATCGATTTTTAATCAATTCCAATAATAAGAAAGCAGATTCTTTGTTTAAATCCTTTTACAATTTTAAGTAAGGAAAATCTGATTATTTTTCACTCTAATTTTCCACGTTCACATCCATCTAATCTTAATTGGAAATCATCGATTTCTAATAAATTTCAACGATAAGGATTCAAGTTCATTGTATTACAAGGCCTCCTATTTTTCAATAAAGGAAACTGAATTATCGTTTAGCTTTAACTGTTAGGATTTGAACCCATCTGAAATGAATTAAAAGTAATAAATTTGAAAGAGTTTTAAAAAAATTTGCGGTTTGATAGATCGCATCCCTAATTCTTAAAATTTAAAAAGAAATCTAATTTAAAATTTAGTAATTTTGAAATTATTCATATTGGGATTAGGGGGGTTAAAAATTTATTAAATTGACAAAATGGTCAATCAAAACTGGAAGCACTACAAATACGAAAAATAATTTAAAATCCAGCGAAGAGGAATTTAAATAAAATTGAATCTAATAAATTAATCCTGAAAGTAATTTCAGTTCAAATGGTTACATAAAAGATCTCAAATCCTTTGAAAATGTTTCCAATTAAAAATTAATAAAGAACCAAATTAAAGAACTTTTGAAATACTAAAATAAGTCATTCAAATAAATAATATTAAAATACAAAAATCTAATCTATTAAGGTGGGATGCAAGAACTTAAACTTTAAAAAATTCATTTAAACTGATTTTTAATACGGATTCAAGCGGAAGTTTTCTGTCGGAGTATTTTAATCAAATTTATAGTAAGAATCTGTATTCCTTTATTCAAATCTTTTTCCGACTAAAAATACATATTCCTTGATTTATATCGGATAAGACATATGGCACCCCATGGCGCCATTCTGTGTTTAAGGTTTAAACATTGAAAACCTAATAAAAAATTATAATTCCGAAAATTTATTCGTCCCGAAAAATGTCCATTAATTTATTTATATTTGTTATGTAAGCTTCGATAACAATGTGTCATATTTATCAAAGAAGATCAATAAAAAAAATTGACTCTGTTTAGAGAAGGACCTAAATAAATTTCATTTGATCCCAACATGTCAAACGTCTGGAATCCTCCCATTAATCTCTCTAAAAAAAAATCCAACGGTGGCCGTTTCAATCGAGGGAAAAGATTTCAGTTCATTTCCTGGTTATATGAAATTTTTACGGCTATTGAAATTAACAAATTTCAATACATTCATGAACTTGTAATTTAAACGCTCAATAATAATTTACATTCATAAAATAAAAGATTATAACTTTAAATAAAAAAAAATTAAAGAAAATTCCCATAAACTGCAAATTAAAATTTTGCTGAATTTTATGAATTGAACAGTTCCAAGATTTTTGATTTAAAAATTTATAACTGTCATCCTAAATTATCTAAATTAAAACTGATTCCTTATCAGAAAAAACTGGAAATTTACCTTTCTTCGTTCTTCTCTTGTAATAAAAAATAAAAACATGTTAAAATAATCTCTTGCAATTCAGAAAAAAAAATTAAAGAATTTCCCTCTTCTATTTTAATACAAAATCAAAAAACGTTAAAATGGGCTCTTCTAATTCATGAAAAAAGGAAGACCGAAAATTTTTCCCTTAAAACTCAATAAAAATGATAAAAATAATAAAATTGCGGGTCAACAAATTAAAAAAGATATTCAAAATCAAAAGTTTCCCCTTAAATTCCACCACAAATTTTAAAAAGAAAAAATTGCTTATTCGAATTCAGAAAAAAAATAACCAAAATATTGCCACTCACAACTCTATAAAAATCTTCAGAATAAAAATTTTCCTGTACCAATTCAGGAAAAATTAAAAACAAAAATTACCTCCCTATCAAGTCAATAAAAATGTTTAAAATAATAGATTTTTCTATTATGATGAAGCAAAAACTGGATGATAAAAAATTCTTCCCTTAAATTAAATTGAAAATTTAAAAAGAAATAAAATGTTAAAAATCAGAAAAATAAAAGTTTCCTTCCATCAAACTCAATTAAAATGTTAAAACTAATCAATTTCTGAAAAAAATCTGAAAAATATAAAAACTCACTTTACAAATTCAACGAAAATTAAAATCGAAACTTTCCTCGTTTCAAATTTAATTAAAATGTGAAAAAATACCGCGCACGCTCTAATAAATAAAAATATAATAAAAGTTCCTCTTTTAATTCGGGAAAAAAACTTAATATAAAAATTTCTTCCCTTTCTTTTCAAATTCGAATGGAGAAATTTAAATTATTTTTTATACATAAATCCTTTCAGATAAATTGCTTCAATTTTAAGTCGCTTCATGTTATCATATGTTCAATTTTTATTTATAACTCAAAATTCGACACTTTAACTTCAAACTTAAAAAAAAGGTTGAAGTAGAATAATTAAAATTACAATGTTTAATAATAATATTGATTATTTTAAATAAACAATTAAATATTGTTAAACATTTTTTTTAAACTCGTTTTTCTGATTAAATCATTCAAATTTCAATAGGATTTTAATAATTATGAGAGAATTCAATTATGAATGTATTAATTTGAAATTATTTAAAATTGCAAATAGTTTTAAATATGTCAAAAAGCCGTTCGATAAAATTAAAACAGCTTAATCTCAATGCTAAAATCCGTTGATTATGTAATTTCAACAGATTTAGAATCATTAATAATTAGCTTATACTTTAAGTTGACTCACTAACAATGTTTTGTCCAAACTTTTATAATTTTGTCCATTTTTAATTTTTAATTGATACGAATAAAAAAGTGATTCTTTTTCCAATTCATGGAATATTTAAAACTAAAATTTCCTCGTTTAGAACGTAATAAAAATGTTAATAATATAAAATGTCTTTCTGCCAATTAAAAAAAATTTCTTCATTTAAAACTCAATAAAAATTTTAAAAATACCGAATTAATCGGCTTTTAACTCAATAAAAATCTAAAAAAAACAACAGAAGACACCCACTTCTAATACAAAAAAAATTTAGTACCATTATTTTTTCCCATTTAAAGCTATTTTTAAAGCTATTTAAAACAATTTAGCTTTAAATTGTTTAGCTTTAAATTAATATATCGCTAAATATAAAACTTAAATTCAAATTCAAAAAGAGCAATAATTATTTAATAATTATTTACAGTTGATCAACTTACAATGTTTTTTATCTAAATTTTTTAAATTCAAACGCTTTTAATTTTTTAAGTTTTAAAAACAGCATGTTAAATGAAGACCTAAAATAAAAAATTTGCAAAGAATTTAAAAATTACGTATCCTGCAGTAAGTGATTGAATAAACAATTAAATTTAAAAATTGCATAAATCGTAGGGTTTCGAAGATTTTAAGAGATTTGAAATAATTTTTTGAATTTCATTCTGAATTCTTGTTAATTTACACCGAATTCTTTTTAATTAATTATATTCTTTTAAATTATTTTGAATTCTTTTACATTTTTCTAAGCTCATTTTAAAGTTACTGAATTCCTTGAAGTTTTTTCATATTTTTATATTAGTATCAATTCATCAAGTTTTTTTTTTTTAATTCAGCTCGAATTTTTATGAATTTCATCAAATTGTTATTGTATATTCCTCTAAATTGATTCCAATTTTACGGAAATGAATCGACTTTTTTTTCTTTATAAAGCTCTTTCCAATTAATTTAAATTTAACTAGAATCGTTTTCAAGTCTGATTAATTTATTTTGAATTGGTACAAATTTTGCACAAAACAAGTACCATATAAGCGTGACAAAAAGTACCCTTTTAGTACATCTATTTTATCCTAAAGTACATGATTCAATAAATTAAATAAGTTAAGAATTGATTATAAAATAAAAAAAGTTGAAATCTAACTGTCTTTCAATTGCATTAAATCATTTGATACAAGATTTGTGGTATTCTAAGTGATTGGATAGATTGTTTTTCGAAAAATTAATAAAATCCCCGCTCAAAGAATAAAATCACTATCATTTCCCGGTATCCCGGTTCAACAGCCACCCTGAACACACATTTGATCCTCAAGCCGATTTTTTCCACAATCACCGATCAAACCTTGCATCCAGAAGGTTCGCACTTGGAAAACACTATCGAGGCGAGAAGTAATCACTGGTTTTGATTTACGGTGTGGCAGAGCGTGGTGATAACAAAAGCAGGGTAGGAGAGAGATAGCAAAATAGGCAAGAGAGAGAGAGAGAGAGAGAGAGAGAGTGAGAGAGGAAGGGAGAGAGAGTGAGTTAGAAGATCGGAGAGGAAATGAGGTAGGTTTCGTGTTCGTGAATGAACGAGCGGCCGATTCATCGACTCGTGGCGCGCGAGACTCTGAATCACGGACCGCCGAAGGGTTGGAACTGGAAATTGAAATTTCAACCCCTAAAAATCCGATTCTTCAGAAATCAGACCTAATTTTGAAAATAAATTTAAAACACGATTTTAAAGTGATATGATGAAAAAAAAATGAGAAAAACGCTAATCGGCGAGGGTCTCACTAACCTGTTAGTCCGCAGAGTCCGGAAACTGTGGAGCAACTGAGGTGGCGGCGACGAGCGAGTATCCACGTCGGTTCCACCGCCTCCTTCTTCGCCGCCTCCACCGCCTCCACCTCCTCATGGGGTCCTTTTCCATCGCAACACAGGGTGCTCTTGGAATTTTTTTTTCTCTTCAACCCAGGTACCCCAGTCTCAATTCAGCACTGTCCCACTGTTATCCCAGGATATTTCTTTTTTCATCTTTATCATTTTTTTTCTCTTTCTCTCTCGTGTTTGCTTTTCTATATCTGGTGGAAATTCAGCTTCTCTGTCGGATGCTGTGCTGAATTTCCCCTGGAAACCTTCCCCCAAACTGAATCGTACCGAGAGGCTGCATCCCCCGCACGACCAGTGTCGTAGGGAATGACGCATGTCCCCGATGCACGGAAAGGAAAATGACTCTGCGGAACCAGAGATGTCCCGGTCAAAGTCCGGTCGATTGACCGAAAATTCGGTCTTGAGTGTTGCCGGTTTGAGGCCAGGGTCGAGGTAAGAATTGATGATCCTTTGATTCTGGTATTGATCATTGTTTAACTGGGTTATTGAGTTTCTTAATTAGTGCATTCATCAGAGGGTCCCCTTGAGGGAAGATCATCTTTTCTGTAAACAAAGAACGTTGTTAATAGAAAAACTATTCAAACAAATCTTTGAAAAGATTTCGGATGAATTCTGGTGTCAAAGAAATATTTAGTGATAAAGAAATTATCAAATGGAATCCCAGTAAGGTCGAAAGCAAAGCCCCACTAAAGTGCTACCGTCCTGAGGAAGAAGCTGTACAACTGGATTTTTTTCCAAAAATGAGAATATAAGCATTATGAGATTATAATAATTGTAGCTATTTTCGAAAATTCCTAAAAAAAAAATAATACATCTGCACAAAATGTATCTAAACGAATTCCAGGATTTGGGATCTCCGTCTTCAGGTCCTGCTGAAAAATATAGCAGAGCAGGTGTGTTTTTTCATATGGATATTAGCGCTGAAAAGTTTCTTTGTAGAATTTCTAATGAATTAAAAAAATATAATTAAAAAAAAATTCTCCATTAGACAAGACGATTGAAAATGTTCAAAATTGTAATATTTTTAACTTTTTGCATGTGAAAATAAAATTTTTGCTTTCAATTTGTTTGGGGTAAAGTTTATAAAAGTAAATAATCTTAGATGGAAAAACTTTTTTCATCGAAATATAATTTTTTTTTAAATAAAGAAAAATGCAGTTTTGTTAATTTGTACCTAAAGTTGCCAAAGAAAGGGTTTTTCGTTAATTTTTTATTTTTCGATACTCTTTTGAATAAAATACATAGTTTCCAGTTAAAAAAAACTAAAAAAAAATCTGACAAATATAAAATCTCAGTTTACAAATTCAACGAAAATTAAAATCGATAAAAATTAAAATTTTGTTTAATTTTATAAATTGAACGATTCAAAGATTTTTGGTAAAAAATATATAACTATCATCTTAAATTATCTAAATTAAAATTCTTACCGGTCCCCAATTTAAAAAAGATATTCAAATTATATAGTTGGCCATTATATCCCAATACAAATTTTAAAAAGGAAAAATGGTAAAATAATTGTTATTTGTTTAATAAATTCATGAGAACAAAAAAATTCAATTTAATTTTTTTTTAAATGAATTAAATTAGTAAAAATTCAGGGCAAACTCCAAATAAATGGTAAACTACGTATTATACAACAATGTATTATAAACAATTTAAAAAATGAACAATGAAATTTTGTATAATTTACGGATCCATTTAAATTAAATGAAATTAATTATTTATACTGTATTATAAAGTCTTTAAAAATTAAAAAAAATCCTTATAAACATTTAGATTATTTGTTTCACAACTTTGCAAACAGTTTGAAATTCGTTAAAATTGTTTTAATCTCTTACGTTGGATATAATTTGTCTCAATGAAAAAATTTAATTTTCCCAGGAATCTTAAAAAAAGTTTTTTCTTTTGAAACCATTCGAATTCTTTAAAGGCTCCTTTTTCAGTAAATTCTAGTACACTCTGTATTAAATGCTAAATAATTTAAAAACTGCGTTATATGTTAGAGGAGGGTGTTCCTAAGTTGACACAGTAATAATCGTGTAAAAAAACGATTTTTGCTATTTGCAAAATAGTGGTCCTAAGTCGGCACCCCCCTGGTCCTGAGTCGGCACTAGATTTTTTTAGCTAAAATTTAAAAAAAGGCACGTTTTGTATGTTTGAGGAGAAAATGGAAAAATTTTAACCATTAACAATGGAAAAACATGTAGAAAATTTCCAATGACACCTAACAGAGACAAGCAGCATCTAGTCAAAACACAACCAAACTAAAAGAAAAGCGACAAGAGACGATTGACATGGAATTAAAAAAAAAACAAAATAAAATAACATTGAAATAACGACAAAAGCAATAGAAAAGGTGCCGACTTAGGACCAGCTGTTTGGTACACATTCAGGAGCATTATGAATGTTTACACATTTCATGCTATTAAGCGCACGAAACAAATCCGAATGAAAAAATCGACTTTATCAGGCAAAAGCACACAGAACACAGAAACCAACACACGTAATCGATTAGACTTTCCAAAATATTTACACACCTGTAGCTGCTTCACATGAATGGAAGAAAATGGAATTCCGATTACACAAAAAATGTATGCTCAGCTCACGCTAGCACCTCCACAACGGAATTTAAATACTTTCTTCATGTCATTATTTTGGGCTTTTTGGGGGCTTTTTTTGGGAACTGATGCCAAATTTTGGGCTCCTTTACTTTTCTTGTAAAACCGACTTTTGGGTGGAGGTGCTGGCCGCCAGCCCCTCCACTACAGAAAATTGAACAAATTAAGAAAGAGAACCTCGCCAGAATTTTAGGCTCTCAAAAAATGCAAAAATTAATTTTCAAAAAATAACCCCTATCTTTAAGAAACTACCTTTAAGATAAAATATGCACTTAAACTAAATGTAAGCATATCAGAATTTTGGGCTTTTTTTGACTCTTCATTGGCACCAATCCCGATTTCCGGACTCTTTGGTGGAGGTGTTGCCTGCTAGCACTTCCACTAAAGAAAAATTAAAACAAAATTTTAATCAACATTGAAAGAATTTTGGGCTTTTTTGGGCTCTCAAAAACTGGAATTAATTTTTAAAAAAAAATCTGTCTCATAAAAATTTTCCCGTATAATAACTTACGCCCCGAGTCTAAATGTAAGCATACCCGAATATTGCGCTATTTTTGGGATCTCAAAAACACTTACACATTATTTCAAAAAATCAACCCTCAACCTTAAAATACTCCCAAAGAAAAAGATATGAGGTAAGTACGAGAAAAACTATACCGTAGGTCTGAGCTAGTTTTGGACTCATTAAACATAACAAATTATATTATCCAAAAACAATGTATAACACTAACAGTTTATTCTTTATTTGTAATATTTTTTACCATTTTAAATATGGAAGGTGAGACTTGGTTTGATAAATGTGATAGAGGTAGTTGCTAGGGGTCGTGTAATATTGCTGTGGGAATAGGTATATTAACTAGAGACTTGAAAAATTGTATGTGGTAATTATTTTTAATTTGAAATATATTTTAGCATTTTCATTGATGGAAGATGACACTTTAAATATAATATAATATTTTTATAATATTTCATAGGTGACGTGGAATATTAGTGTTGAGAGAGAGAGAGAGAGAGAGAGAGAGAGAGAGAGAGAGAGAGAGAGTAATTAATTGGAGTGTTAGATAGTTGTTTGGGATTGTTATTTTTAATTTGAGATTTTTTTGGAGGGTTTAGTTGATGGAGGGTGAAGTGAAGGTCTTTGAAGTGTGATAAGGGTAGTTCTCAAGTGTTGTTTAATGTTACTGTAGAGATGAGGATATGAAAGTCAAGGGTCTTTTTACATTTTCATTTATGAAAGTGTAATGTGTAATGTAATATACTTCTTAAGGAACCCAAAATGGAGGTTAAGTTCATTAAGCAGATATTTCCAATCAAAATTTAAAAATTTAGAGCATTTTCAAAATTTATAAAATAACTTTTTTCAAATTTTAGAAATTTTCGATAAAGTTTTGTCAAATTAGAACAGTTATATACTTTTGAAAATTTTAAGACTGTTCAGAAAAAAAGAAAAAAATATTTTTCTGATATATTAGGAAATTTTATTCAGGGCACAAAAGACTTACAAATTATCCTGATGACATTTTTAAATTCGATAAACAATAAAAAAGTTATGTGCTATTAGATATCAAATATATGCATTTCGAAACTATGTTTACGAAATTTTCTAATTAGACAAAAGTTGCAAAAGTTGGTTCATTTTCAAAAATCTGCAAATTTTGGTTCTTAAAGATTAAAGTTTAAAGCGTTGTTTTTAGTAGATTTGAACAAGATTTACAAATTATCTTGATAAAGTTTTTCAATTGGACACAAATTATCAGACGCGAAGTGCGAGTTTCGTAATGAGAATTTAGTCGTCAAAGCCGTAGGTGCTTTGAAAACCTTCTTTAAAAACAAATCGTAACAAATTTCAGTTACAATTTATGGCTGTGATTCCTTAGAAGGTTTAATCGCAGTTATCGATTTAAGTTACAATATTTATGATTTAAAAAAAATGTAGGTAAAGTGTACGCATGAAATGTACGAAAACGAACGCGAGGCGCGAGAACGTAACCGCGCGCCCTGAGCGCGCTCAAACTTGGCCCGGAGCCCCGAGCGCTCCACGTCCAAGGAGAATGTGCCCGCACAGAGAGCATATTTTTTTATTTGATTTTTTGTTTATTACTGTGAATTACTTTTGTTTTAAAAAATACAAGCTGCGAAAGGACGTATTCTATATATTTTGGTAGTAGTAAGCCCTATGATTGGTCGTCCAAAAATTTTGAAAAAAAATATTTGATAAAAGAGTAGTATACCTGGCTGTATACCTAGGCAGCTCATTTACCGACATGCGATAATGGTTGTTAGGGAGAGATCTACCTTACTGGCTGGTGGCAACTTAGCGCGGACATTAAACATTATTGTCTGTTGGTAAATGACCAACGATCGCTTAGCTCGGATTACAACTGCATCCCAGATCCCCTCCCCCCCCCTCCAGGGAAATTACTTAAACGATTTTCTATTTATCTTTTTTGCATTAATAATATACCTATATTATATAAAGTAATAAGAACTTGAATAATTTTTTTAATTTCCTTCTTCTGATGCTTCAGTTTGTTTTTAAATTACTCTACAATACAATAATAGCTATTTCAAAAAAAGTTACTTTTATTTTTGAGACTGGTTTTTACGTAAGGTTGAATAGACTAAGAGGAAACTAAATATATATTTGAAATATTCTTTCAAGAGCACGCACGTCAATATTCCATATTAAAGGGTCGTTTTTTTTCGCTGGGGTGGATTCGGATAGTGATGGTTTTAAAATATATACCTTATCGGCACGTTTCAGTTTTCAATCAATTTATAATTCTGTTTGACTGAAAGATAAATTCGGTCTTTTGTGTTTGCGGTATTTAGAGATTATTATTTTTCAATATTCTATCATAGTATTTCATGACCTAAAAGCATCGAGAAATAAAGAAGCTAGAATTAAAAGAGATAAAAAGCAGCTAGGATGGAGACGTAATCCTTTTTTACTGCCGGAGGATTATTTTGTATGCATAAGGATTTTCTTTCAGCTGTAGAAAAATATTATTACGTAATAGAGCGAAAAATAAATTTGAGGTCATGATTTTTTCTCCCAATTTTTTTTTGCCACAAGATCCAAGCATTCAAAACCAACTTTAAAGGTAATTTTTTATTTTACTTTCAAGAAACTTTTTTCATCTTTTTTAAATGAACATTTTTGCTTCCTAACATCTTTTTCCATATATAAAATGGCTTTCCTGAAAAACGGAAATTTTGATTTTTTAAAAAGAATTTTCGATGGGTAAAACCGAAACCGTTAGTCAAGAATAGTTAACGGCTGGTTAACGATTCTGTCTCCCTGTTCTCGGTATTCCTAGACCTGATAACCCACGCAGTTTCCGAATTTTTTTAACTTTGAATAAATGTCAATGAAAATAGATTTGGATTTTTGCACATTTAATTTGAAATTTTTTCATTCGGTTAATTAAAAAATGTATGTTAAAAATTTTAATTTTAAGACTCTGGATTTGAATAATAATGGTTAGCGAAAATTAAAAATTGGTTGGGACAAATTAGAACATTTTTTAAATCAGGTTTTGTAGTAACCCTGATATAATATGCCTGTTAGTAATTTTTTTGCCTTCTATTTATATTCATATTTGTTTTTTTGTTTTACTTTTTTCCTTCTGAAGATTATATTTTTAGTTACAAGTATTACTTTTTTTTGAAAATTTAATAATTTTCTTAAAAAGTCCAGCTTTTTCTTTGAATCTTGAACTGTGCTTATAAAAAATGTAGTTTTTAAATATAATTCATATTTTCGTGTTGAAAAGTAAACTGAAATTTTCCTTGGATACAAATTACACTTTTTTTATTTTTGTATTTTTAATTTAAAAATTGAACTATATTGCTAGAAATTGCATCTTTCATGGATAAAAATGCAACAGTTTGGTTAATAACTCAAATCAATTTAGCTAAAACGTTTTTCTTTTTCGTCAAAAATGCAGATATTTCCTACAAAATTTATTTTTCGTTTAAAATCCATATTTTGGTTTTTAAAATGCAACTGAAATCTTTTTTGGATAAAAATTCATATAAATTAGTAGAAATTATATCTTCTTTAAATAAGAATGCAATCGTTTGATTGAAAATCCAACAGTTTTATAAAAAGTCACGCTTTTTTGTTGAAAATGTAACAATTTTGTTTAAAAGTCATCGTTTTTTAGAATTCAACTATTTTCTTAAAAATTCATCTTTTTGAGTTGAAAGTATGTGTCTTTGTAGGAAATTGACTTCTTGTTTAAAACTCATATTTTGATGTCGAAAAGTGAAACTGAAATCTTTTTTGGATGAAAATTCAGCTTTTCGCGAATTGGTCTTTGTTATTCAAACATTCATCTGTTTGAGGATTCAACAAATTTGTTTAAAAATTTTGGTTAAAACTCTTTTTCAAGAAATTATTTTTTTTAATGAAGATACATATTTTTTTGTTAAAAATCCATCTCTTCGTTAAAAATATTAAATATCTTGTCGAAAATCGATTTTTTGAAATCAAAAATTCAACAGCATGGGTAAAAGTTAAACTATTTTGTTGAAAATTAATTTTCTTGCTAAAAATTGCTCAATTTTGAGAAATTTGAAAATTGAAATAAAAAATAAGTTTGAAGAGGGTCTACTTCGAGTAAGATTCTAGAAAGACTTACGAGGGGTAGAAACGTGTTTTTCTGGGGAATCCTACCATTCTTTGCGTCGAGAGGGTCATTCGACTGGCTTACGACTTTTTCCGGACGTGTATTTTCGTCCCACTGTCGCAAATACGATCATCAATGAAACCTACGCTGCGCTACATATATATCGTCTTGTGGTTGAAAGATAGACAAAAAGATGAAACAAACGTATATGTGCATCGATGTGAAAACTTGAAAAAATACCAGTGTGGGAAGAATGGAATTTACCTCAAAATTGAAAATTCCTCTACATTATTTTTCAGATCTCGAACAATTTAATATTATATAATATTATATAATATTATATACTATTATAATTATATATTATATGAATTATATATAATATTAATAATGACATTGAGGATTCAAAAAATTACTTTTTTTATATATTTAATATCTCAAAGATATTAAACAAGAATCGATACTTCACAGTAGGGTGGTGCTTAAAAAGATCAACATTTTCTTCCAATTACTTCTTTTGATAAAAAAAATTTACCAGTGTGATGGCACTGACAAAATTTAAAAAAAAAATTAAAATAAAAATCTTAAGCTAAATAACGTGCGATACGATTATGATAACAGCTTCTTGAATTTTCTCGAAAAATCAAAAATTAAAATGTTGACGTCAAACTATGCAAGATGCGAAAAAAGTTGAAAAGGCAAAAATTTTGCACCCAAAAAGGTACATAAATTTTGTTTAAGTAAATAATTTATGGGAGGCGTAGTTTTTGTTTTATTTGTAAAAAGCAACATTAAAATTTTTTAAATTGCATTTTAGGACAAACGACAAAAGCTACGTGAAAAACAATTGAACAAAAATTGTTCACCCAGAAAGGAGCTACATATTTTCTATTCATATTTTTTGAAAGGATGCGTAATTTATGTTTTAATCTTGCAAAAAAAAATTAAAAATGACAAAATTAAATTTCTTGAAAAAAAAACGAAGTTAGGTCCAAAAAAAAATTACTTAGCAAAAGGTTGTTGGCCCTAAAAGGATCACAAATTCTTTATTTGTCATTTTTCGACAGGTGGAGTAAATTTTCTCTAGATCGTAAAAAATAATATTTAAAACACAAAAATTAAATTTTAGGAAAAACAACACAAGAGACAAAAAAAACAAAAACAAAAGTTGTTCCGCCAAAAAAGACCTCCAAAATTGTCTTCAGCTATTGCTATAAAAATACATTAGAAATAGAAAAAATTAACTCTTTGGAAAAATGATACAAGTTATAATAACATTTTATTTAATAAAATTGTTCGTCAAAATTATACCTACAAATTTTGTTAGTTTGTTAGTTTTAGTTGAAATCGTTCAAAATATCACTGAAAATAAATCAATTAAATTTATGATAAAACGACGGAAGTTGCAATATTTAATAACAAGATTATTTTACTTTTTCATATAATGCGCCCTTTTTTGTTATAAAACAAAGATAATAAAAAATGATAGATTTTTGACGGTAGCTAAGAATAAAAATGAGTGCAAAATAAGGAGCAAATATTAAATTAATAACGTAGAAAAGTTCACATTTTCAACAATATCGAGTGCAAAGCACGACATACGTGATGAGAATGTGTTCTTTAAAGCCGAAGGAGCTTTGATAAAAGAGAATTCACAATCAGTAAATTACAATTGTCTATCCTTTGACCATTAATTTTTAAAAGTCTGTGAACAATAGGGTGGTCCAAAAATCTATGGCTCATTTTTTTATGCTACAGGGCAATGATTCCATCCAATTACTTCCAAATACTAAAAATGAAATTCCCTACTTTTTGTTTTGTTTATTTTTTTTTTATTTTAACAGGTGCCGGTTTTGACTTGAACTTTCTCATATAAAATAAATAGGGAAAAATCTCTTTTTTGAGTTTTTCGAGTAATTTTGTATGATTTGAGAAAATGTGACGGGAAAGTATAGATGCCAACGAAGAATTTCCTGTATCAGACATATGGGTTTGACACCATGAACACATCCACACGAGTCCCTGAAAACTACCCAGAAAACTACCCTTAAAACCAAAAATGTCACTTTTAAGTACTGATTTCTCGTCTTTTTTTACTTAAAGTTATTTTTACTGGTGGAAAAAAAACGAAATTTTGAATTAAAAAAATTATTTTAACAAATTTCATTTCTTTAAATAATTAAAAATGAATTAAACAATGCTGATAAATGTTTAATAAGAACAATGTAAATATAAATTTAAGTAAGAGAAAGACTATAATACAGTCCTCAGAAGGTCGATTTCATGAAGAAATGAAATTTTTTGTTTTCAAGGTGCGGACAAAACGCATGCGTAATGGCGTCAAGTCAGAACCAGAGAGTATTAAAGAGAGTGGAAGGTGCCATAAGAGCCCAATGTATTTTCTGTACACGAGTTTCAGCGCTCCTATAGTCTCAGGGAAGACTTAAACCTGAAGGCCGCGAAATTCAAAACCAAAAAGTATTTAAAATTGTTACATTACCTGATTAATTACTATGTAAAGAAGGTAATAATGATATACATTTTTTATTTTTTGTAACAATAAATATTTTATTTATAAAGAAGAATTATTACAAATTTATAAAAGTCGTAGAATTACATAATGAGTATACTTTTGGTGTAATGCATAAATATAAATTCTCTCATGTACAATAAACATACAATACAAATAATTTAAACACAATTTATCAAAAACAAATTCATAAAAGTACTACGTAAATCTTTTTTTTTTAAATTAATTTCTTACACTGAAAATTTAACCATTCCTGTTAAAATTTTAACTAATTAGTGAAACATTCGTCTCTTTGTGGTTAAATATTAATTTTATTGGTTGAAAATACAGCTATTCCAGCAGATTCATGTAATTTGTTTGAATATTCGTCTTTTTTGGGCAGAAATTAATCTTTTAGCTGAAAATTAATCTTTTTGCTTTAAAATTCGACCGCTTGGTTGAAAGTTAAAACTTTTTTTAAGTACCACGATGTAATAAGGGTCTCGGAAAGAAACTTTTGAAGCACTTTTCTTCAAAATGATTAGTACAAATCCAAAAATCGGGACAAACGTTTTCGTCAACTCCAGCGAATTTCATCCATTGTTCACGACTGTAAAATACAAATATTTATTTAAATTTTCACTTGCTTATGATTCACGAGTTACATTATTTGTTGCAAGTTATCATTAAAACTTACTTTTTTTTGTGAATTTTCATATTAGGTTAGTGAGGTTATGCAGGCGCTCTTTATATTGTTTCTATAAGAATGATTGTATTCGCTATTATTGTACTTTTGTTGTCGGGTTCTCTGGATGTTGAAAAAACGAACATTGTTTATTTTCAATTGTGCTATTTTTGCAGCCACTAACATGACAATAATGTGGCATATTTATTAGAAACTGTTACGATGAAACTTGTCAACAAAACTTTTCTTAACTACCATAGAAGACGCATAACAGAAAGTAAACTTTCCGTTGAAATAACCAAGCCTCTACCCTGAGGTGTCAGAGTGCGCTACTGTCCAGTGTACGGTCACCTTCCACTCTCTTTAATGCTCTCTGGTGGGAACGAGACTTTGTGCCTCTAGATCGAATTTTTGTGGTGTCTTACTTGTTGGCTGTGTGCTGAAGTGACTGTGTGTCTTGAATTCGACTGTGTAACATATTTTTCGGTGTTATGTGTCGGAGAGACTTTTGTATTTACGAATTCGACGGTGTGCTTCAAATTCTGACGTGGCTGAGTGCCTAAACATTTTCGGTGATAAAAACGCCATTTTGAAGTGCAGTGTCTCTCTCTCTCTCTCTTCCGTGAATGCAGTGCCACTGGTAGTTGTGTTTGAATGTAATTTATAGTGTTAAAAACTGAGTTACCGTTCGGGAGAGGTTGCCAACCAGTGAATCGGAGTGGTTACCGTGAGAATGAAATTTCGTATCGAGGTTGTTGACAAGTCAATTGATCTTGATCACTCATAACGAATGATACTAATGATTTCACCATGTTGCAGGTAAGAGGGATTCTCCAAGAAAAAGATCTCTCGACAATAGGAAATACCTTATTTGATTGCAAGGTTGAAGAAAGCTTTTCCTGATGTTATTTCGATGGAAGAAGATATGACTCTTAACCATTGCTAAGTAGCCATTGCTAATCTAGATGACCGACCAGTTCAGGAGCAAGCAACAGAAGTCGACATGATGAGACGATAGATGGACTTAATGAGAAGGGAACGAAATTTGCTTCAGCGTGAGATGAAACTCCTTCGGTGTCAAACTAATCGAGAATTGTCATCTCGAGAAATCTCTGTGGGTTCTCGCTCAAATTTCAACATCAGGGGCATCGGTGATCTCCTTAAACGAGTTCAATGGAAGTGGTCAAAGTTTCTCTAAATAGGAAAAACAAGTGCTACTTCTTAATGCCACCTAAGAGTTAGGCGACAACCTAGCTAAGATATTAGTTAGTTCAAAACTGACAGGTAACGCCATGGAATTTTTTCAATCAAAAGTCGCCCCCGATTCGATCAAAATAACCTCAGTTGTCACACCGATTGGTCAATAGAAATATTTAAAGATGCATTTTTACCTCATGATGGCCCCAGCGAAATTTGAAAGATTCATTAACAATGCTTTATCAGACTTGATAAAAACGGGCAAGGTAATCGTATAATTAGATGATATTATGGTTTCAACCGAACAAATAGAAGAACAATCTAAGGGTTCCCGAAACCACATACCGTGACTCATTTGCAGAAATTTTTGGGAAGCTGTCGGTATTTTCGGAAGCATATTGAGAGATTCCCATTGATTGACGATATGTTGACGCTTTTGTAATTTTGAAAAAGAGCCTAATGTCCTAGCGAATATTAGCGTTTAATAATCCCCGCAGAATGTGGAGCAAAAAGATTATAAACGTTTTTACGCTATCTTCTTTTTCTCGAAAAGAACCAACGAATGCAAACGCAATTACCACAGTTTTGCACTTGAGACACTTTCTATTTTATATCCTCTTAGACGATTTCGAGTATATCTTCACGGAATCAAGTTCAAAATTTTGACCGACTGTAATTCCCCTAAACAAGCTTAGGACAAAAAGGATATATAGCCTAGAATTGAAAGATTGGTTTTAGAAATCGAGAGTTTCGATCATGAGTTTGAACATCGTCCGAGGGCACGAATGCGAAGATAATCGATCTTCGCAAAACTTTAGAGGAACGACAACTCGATTCTTTTAAAATGCGAATTGACGTATTTTAGCGGGAAAGAGGAGATGCTCTACTCTTTTATGTGCCACCGAACGTGGAGAAATAAGTCCTGTTTAGATTCTGCAAGCAGTTGGGCGATTTGGGCCCTGCTAAAACTGATGTTATAATCAGTGTAACGTACTGGTTTCCGAATGTAAATGAAGAAATGCAAATTACATGCGAAATCGCTTGAAATGTATCTCCTGCTCTTATACGACCAAAAGATTCGAGGGATACCTACATATTTTTCCTAAGGGTAACGTATCTTTTCCTACAGTGTACGTTGACTACTTTGGTGCTATTGGTAATTTAAAAATTTAGGCAGCCAAAAAATACATATTTATTATCGTCAAGGCGTTCAGAAAGTTTGTGGAACTAAATACCTAGAAAAATACTTCGAGTCAGGAGGCAATGGGTTTCCTTAATCGGTATTTCCAGAGCTGTAGTAGGACAAATAATCTAATTTCTGATCGAGGTAGTGCCTTTACTTCTGTAGCATTCGCCGATTTTTTGTCTGATATTCATGTAATTATTTTATTACTCAGTAGATCGCATAGACAATATTCAGATATACTTAAGTACGCTTAAGCAGATGCTTCAAATTGTAATAATCTTTCAAACTGTTTCTAGATATTAGAGACAGACAGATAATTTTTAGCTTCTGAACGAACCACATCTAAAACCGTGGGCAAACTTCTCGATTGTACTGCATGATAAGAATAAATTATATTTATTTTAGGAACAAAATTTTATTTTGTCGGTATCACATTTACTCAAAAACAAGCACATTCTAATAGCGACAGCCTCCACTCAGGCTAATGGTCAGGTTGAACTGATTACCCAGCCACACAAAAACAAATTTTCCGGGTCTGAAGGTCAGACCAGGTTTACTATATGTTTTTTGGGTCGCTACAACCGAATCCGGGATCCAAGAAAAACCCAGAGCGTCAGAGTTGTGACATAAACCGAAAAACCTCAAAACTTTTTTCCCCGAGTCCGGGGATCAGACCATGTTTACTATATGTTTTAGGGTCGCTGAATTTGCCTCCATAGTTTAAGGTTGTACGTCAGGGTTTCGACTATTAAAGGAACTTGTAAAATTTATATCATATGTATTTATATTTATATTGTGTACAATGCGTAGCGTTAATGCCAAAGTTCCTATATACCTTAGTTTTGTGGAGTAAATAGGGTTCATGGTTTGAACTGATTTTTGTTTAATATACGTCTAAAGTCAAAATGTTGCAGCGTTAAATAGTTTCGATTAAGAGGTCTTTTGAAGTTCTGTTAGAATACAGATCGTCAAAAAACTGGCGACAAGTCGGGTGCACAGTGATTTAAGACGTCAGAGACCTTGGTGTTTTCTATTAACAACACAATCAACCGATCCAAGATGTCTACCTCAAGTTACTTATTTTTCGGTCTCCAGCAGCGCTGCGAGTCACTCGACAATGTTAGGGAGTTTCTCGAGAACCATATTCAGATAAATTCTCGAGACTTAGACAAACTAAGAGAAACGGCAAAAGCAAATATTGATAGAACATAGAGGGATATAATCGGAATTATTTCGAGAAAAAGATAAAAAAAGCGCATGAATACTCCGATGGTGATCATTTAAGACTGCTTAATTTCGATGGTACCCCTGGAGTTTCGAATAAAATAATCCCAAAATTTAAGGGAACATATAAAGTTGGGAAAAACTGCGCTCTAACAGGTACTTAGTAGCAGATATAGAGGGTTACCGAAGTACCTAGAAACACTACAATGGGATCTGGGAGGCTGTTCAAAGAAGATATCCGTCGTATTAAAGATCCGAGACGGATTTAGCCAGGATGGCCGAATTATAGTACTGAAAATTTAAATATGAATATATATAATAAATGTAAATAATAGCATACTAGATATGCGATTTGTCGTTTTTGAATATCCGGACCCCTTCAAGTTTTCGTAAATTTCATTCAGAAAAGCCAATATTGGGTGATTCAACTTGAAACTCTACATTTCTTTTCACAATTAGCTAAATAATACGAACAAAATATTACTTATTAAGTATCACCTCCATTAATCTGCTTTATAGGGTCCCTAAAAAACCCCATAAGTGACAAAATTGAATTTGCTAGTTTTTAACGCTAATTACGATTTTTTCCGTTTTTTTAAAATCCAGATTGTTTCTAATACATAAAATACATAAATGAAATAAATCAATAAACCACATTACCGCAGACCCATAAGCCCAAAAACAAAAAACCCCTGACCTACAAATCCCCCCCCCCCCCCTCTCTTCTCACATCACCCTAACTCTTCTCGCTCATCCCCTTAGAATTCCACAAACAATAAACCTGCAAACTCTACTTGTGCAAACTCTACACTCAAACATACCACATGTATCAATTCTAAATGCTCTAAAAACTATCTTCCCTCCCTTATTCCCCCCTCCTCCTACCCCAAACCCATTTTTCTTGCTTTATACCTCTTTCATCCACAAAGCTTCAAATTCTAAAACCAAAAAATCTAGACACAAATATCATTAATGTTTAAATCCTAGATGCGCATATCCTCTCTGCCCTTCCTCTAACGCACCCCACAGCTCTCGCTCTTCCTTGCCATCCTCCTACCTTCCAACCCTAACCACAGACTAGGTACAAATGCCAAAGTTGTTCAAATTCTATGCCCACCAAAATCTTTCTCCCTTCCCTGTTTCCTTCTGTTTTCACACATAAACCTCTTTTCCCTATCGTTGTTTCTATTCCTCTTTTCTCCTTCTCTTCCTTACAAACCGTATCACTGGTCAAGAATATGTCGGTAGTTTAGCAGTTGGTGGGGAAAATATAGAGGAAGAGAAGGAAATTTAGAATGAAAATATCAGAGGAGAGAGAATGTACGCTTATTCGTATCTAGAGTTTGTAGGTTTACGATTTGTCGAGGTTGGTTAGAGAGGTAGAGAGGAAGAGGGCAAAATAATTTGGAGGTTGGATGGGTAGAAGGATGGAGAGTTGGGATGTGAGGAAGAACAGAAGAAAAAAGGGAAGTGAGAAAGAATTTGGTGGGTCTAGAATTTGTGCAACTATAGCATTTGTGTCTAGTTTTGTGATGAGATTAGGGAGGATAGAAGATAAAAAGGGCGGGAAAGAGAGGATATGTAGATCTAGAATTTGAACATGTACATTACTCGTGTCGAGAGTTTTGAGTTTTAAGGTTTGTAGGGTTATCTTTTGTGGGGATCACAGAAGAGAGATTGGGTGGGAAAGAGGAGAGAAAGAGAGAGGATATGTATATCTAGGATTTACACACCTATGATAATTACGTCTAGCGTTTTTAGATCTAGAATTTGAAGATTTGTGGTTTACGGGGATAAATAGGTATATAGCAAGAAGAATGGGGTGGTGTAGGAGGGAGAGGGGAGAAAAGAGAGATAGTTTTTAGTAGGTTTAGAATTTGCAAATGTAGTATTTTTGTTTGTATAGTTTGCACAGGTAGGGCTTGTAGGTTTACGGTTTGTGGCATTCATAGGGGAAGAGGGAGGAGAGTTAGGGTGATGTGAGAAGGGCGGAGAAGGAGAAATTTGTGGGTCAAGGGTAGGGCAGGGTAGGTTTGTTGTTTTTGGGCTTATGGAAAGTGAGAATTACGTTGATTTGAGCGGTATCAGGTTTTTGCATAGGGAAGAATCGATTTTCCGCCACTTTTCGCAATTGACGGAAAATACTGACCTGCTGAAGATAAATTTTGTTCTGGTCAATTTTTTGAGGTTTGTGGTCCTGTGTTATTTATATTTATATTCTCTTTAAATAATGCTAGAAATTGCGGGTTTTTCTGAATTTTTTAATTTTATGTCCATTTTCCACTTAGAAGTAAATTGATATTTCATTCAATATAGTAAAACTAATTGTTTAAACAAATTATTATTGTTTATAGAAATCCTCTTTTTTATTAATACCAGATAGTTGCGTTTTTTCCTTAAGCTTTAAACTTTTTTCCTATTTTCCAATTGGAGTGTAGTAATAATTAAATTAAGTTGAACAGAATAATTGTTTAAACAATTTATTATAATTGATAATAATATACTATTTGCTTCATGGTAGAAAGTTGCGGGTTTTTCTGACATTTTTAACTATTTGTCGATTCTTCACTTGGAGTGACTAATTAATTATATTGAGCAATAATGATTGTTTAGGCGATTTATTATAGTTTATAACTATCCTCATGTATATCATTCGCAGGAAGTTGTACTTTTCCTAAAATTTTTAACTTTTTTTCTTTTTCCACTTATTGATGTGAAAATCAATTCAAGTTAACAAAAAAATCGTTTTAAACAATTTATTATTGTTTATAACTATCTTCTCTAAAATAATTCCTATAAAGTTTTGAGTTTTTCTAAAATGTTTAAATTTTATTTGCCTTTTCAGTTGCAAACAAATAATAAATAAATATTAGAGCAAATTATATTTTAAATAATCTCTTTCTTTTTTGTAAATATATTTTTCTGAAATAAAACAGATGTTTAAAATATTCCTTAAATTTTCTATATGTATCATATTATATGTAAAATTTCTTTAAATTGTCTACTGAGAGCCGTATGCTTTAAATTAATATTGCTATTTATTGTTTGTTCCTAATTTGCATTCGTTATTCACACTGTAAGTAAAAAGTTGATAAAAAGTTTTAAAATTAGGAAAAAAACAATAACTTTGACCATTTATCTAAGGAATAATTATGAATAATTATGAAATAGTAATTTATAATTATTAAAAATAATAATTATGAAAATAATTGCAAAATTATGAATAATTATATAATTATGGATAATTATGAAAAACAATTAATTGTTTAAACAATTATGTTTGTAAGCTTGCATTAATTACTACTTTTTTAATTGAATAAAAAGTTGACAACAAGTGGAAATTTTTAGAAAAAACCGCAACTATCATAATAATTTGCTTAAACAATTATGTTTGCTAAATTTTAATAATTATTGCCAAACGCATAGTGAAAAGTGGACAAAAAGTTGCATATTTAAGACCAAACCACAGCTTTCTAATGTTGTTCAAAGATAATATTATTTTAAATAATAAATTGTTTAAACAACTAATTTTGTTATATTTAATTAATAATTTACCTAACTCTAATTAAAAATTGGACGAAATTGGAAAATTTTGTATAAAAATTACAGTTTTCTAGCATTATTCTAAGAAAATATTATGAAGAATAATAATAAATTGTTTGAACAATTATATTTGTTAACAGTATTTAGGTATTAACTTACTGTAATTGAAAGTTGGACAAAAAGTGAATAATTTTGTTAAAAATGGCGACTTTCTCACTGTATTCTAAAAAAAAATTGCTAAAACAATAATAAATTGTTTAAAAAATTTTTGTAAATACCGAATTTTAAAGATAAATGGTGAGTTTTAACTCGATTCACCTAATATTGACGATTCTGAATAAAAATTACGTCTTTTTTTCTTACATCAAAATTTAATTTTTTTTGAAACCAATTAAAAATGAATTTTTTTTTGGTGTGAATTGGGACAAGTTTCCGAGCGATATACTTGCTAATTCGAGCGAGAAATATTTGGATCACGCTCGTGCAAATAGAGAGGAAATTTCCGCAGAAATTCCACAACATATAATTATACGAACAATCAGAATGGTGATTCAGCGGATGATTTCAAATTCCCGGCCATTTAAAGGGTTTTCCAGGTCAAGTTTTTCAATTTTCCTGTCAGCTCAATGTAACATATTCGTACTTGCTTCTAAACGCGAACATTTATTTTAATTAACGCTTTCCATTCTAAACATTTTTTAACACAATAGATTATTAAATTTTAAGATCCAAAAAATTAATTTTCAACCAAAGAGAAAATTTTTTAAATAAAACTATGGAATATAGAATTGGAATCGGTTAAAATTTCAGTGAAAAAGTTACTTTCCACAAAAACTTAACTTTCAACCAAAAATATGAATTTTCAATTAAAAAAAAGATCATTTTTCAATCGAAAATAGAATGATTACATTTTTAGTCAAAAAATAAATGTTCTACAAAAGAGATAAATTTTTATCTCAAATTTGGAATATCCAACTGGAATAATATTTTCATTTTTAGTTTGAAAAGCAAAATGATTTTCAAAAAAAGGAACAAATTTTTCCAAAAAAATAGTTAAATTTTCGATAAAAAATTCCTTTGCATCCAAAGAAAAAACAATTTTTACAATCGAACAGCTCATATTTCAACCAAGTGGATGAAATTTTGAATAAAATTATGAATCTTCAACCAAAAAATTATTTTTCAAGAAAAGAGTTCAATTCCAATCAACTAAACAACTAAACAACCAAAATTCAACTATAAAAATGATTCTTTGACTGAAATAGTTTTATTTTCAAGAAAAAATTAATTTGTACTAAAAAGATAAATTATTGTCGATAAAAATTTAAAACTTGTTAAATTTTAAGGTCAAAAATCTGCAAAAATTCGCGCTCGGATACACACACACACATAAAATGTTGTTTATAAATGTAACAGTAA
>JAAAKG020181874.1:0-25848 GCA_010014905.2 Druon quercuslanigerum
TATGGTGGAGACTGTAGTTATAACTTCCGTCCCACCAAACTTCAGTTAATAAGCAAGGAATGGAAAGGGGGAGGGGGCGAGAGTCGTCTTGGGTTGATGTTATTATACTGAGAAGATCACCAGTCTTCAGCAGCGTTGTATTGGATGGGTGTGAATGTGATCCCATTTTATAGTACCCGGCCGTCCTCTGGGCACAAAACCAATGACTTTCATATATATATATATATATAGACTTTATAAAATAAATTATGTAATTTGAATAAACTGCAAAATAATGACATTCTAAGTACGTAATAAATTCCCCGAGTATTAAAGTTTCTGAATTTATTTAAAAGATTTAAAAGACTTCACAAATAATTCTATTATTTCAGAAAGATCTCAGACAGATTTCAAAGGTTAGACAAATACTTCACAATCATCTCTCAAGTATTTCACAAAAGTTTCAATAATTTCACAAATATTACCGAATATTCCAAAAATAATTCAAACATTTAGCAATGGATTTAAGGTATTCCCAAAGTTTTACAATAATTAAAATTATGACAATTATTTTCCGAAATATTTAAATAATTTCACAAATAATACCAGATATTTCATTTATTAGCAAGAAAGTTCCCGAATTGGGAAATTCCGCAGTTTCAAAGAAAATGAAATAGACTTATCTTTTCGCTCGCCTATCGAATGCTGTAGCCCGACACTTTAAAAATTAAATAATTAAAATTGAACACACACAAAGAGAATTCTTTTTGATGTGCAACGCGCAAAAACCCGAAGCAGACTAACCTCTCAAAGGAAAAGAAACCTTCTTAGAGATTGTAAAATTTTCAAGAAGAAATACTTGTTAAATAAAGAGGGAAAACAGAGAGAAAGAAATAGAGAGAGATAGTCAAAAGGGGGGCAGAGATGCGAACGGAAATTTTAGTGTTTACTTTTCTTGTAAAAAAAGTGTAGAGGACTCAATTTGTACGAGCGGTAATAATTTACTCTCACCTAGACAGCTTCTAACAGGACACGTGTTGATCAAAATTTAAAATTGGGTAATTCCGCAGTTTCAAAGAAAATGAGATTTGAGAAAAAAAGTTACCAAAAGTGAATGCGTAGCTGCCCTGATTATTCTTGATAGTTATCCGTAAAGTGCTTCTTACAAAAATTCCTTGACTTTCATTTTTATTCAAAATCCGTGAACTTTCCATGAATAACAAAATTCATTGAATTTTACCTGATTTCCAGGTTTTTCCCTGACATGCGATCACCATAATTTTGCAAATAAGATTGAACTCTCATCTTAAAGGATAAATGAAGGCTGAAATCATCCAAGACAGCAAATTCAATCTCTAAAACTCATCGATTTCTTTCATAACGATTTTAAATCCAATTTCGTTAAACTTTAACAGCCTCGTCCAGTTTACACAACAGTTTGTAACAGTTCGCAATCAAACTAGTATAGATCCGTGATCATACAAGGACTAATCGCAAACGAATTGGCCAGTGGCAAACGAGAGTCAATTTGGTGAGGTTGCAATCCTAACCATTTGCCGCTTGGTCATTGAGAGACTATCGATTATTGGCTTCAGGCTCGTTTGAATTCGCACCGAGAGAGTCAAGAGGTCTTTGTACCACGTGGATGGGAAAAGTGACAAAGGTAGATGACACCTTTTATACAAAATTTATTTTAGAACCACAGGTCAGGATGTCATTTTTTTAAATTAACATTGAAAGACCAGAATTTTAATCATGTAAAATTTTTAACATCGAATCTTTTATTAGCGGAATAAAAACACTTTTGCAATATTTCCAGGTTTTTCCTAATCTACGGCCACCTTCCATTTAATAATTTTACTCTTGTTTTAATTACAATTATTTTGTATTGATATTTGTTTAATCATCAGTAGCACCAGTTTCATTTAATTGCTTTGAACGGTAACGCTCAATTTCATTTCAATCTTCGGGGAGCCAGCCAGAGCGTAGGTCTTCAATATATATTTATACGAATGTATAATAAGGACTTGGCGACATCAAGTTTACGACACCTGTGTGGAACACGTTTGTACCCCTCAACAAAGTGAAGCCACCAACCTGTGTTCGAACTTTCGGCACTGATTATTTGCTCAACGTGACAATATTTGCTTTCAGGTTTAACGAGATCGTAGAACGAATTATTTCGTGTGCACCGTGTGTACTCTGAATCGGTAATGAGCCGCTTTCTGTCCGATAACGTATGAGTAAATCACACGCAATAACAATATAGAGGGCGCATGGACTATGTTTCAGGAAATCATTGTCAGGACTGCATCTGAAGTTTTTGGAACTGCGGTGTGAGGAAGAATGATTGGTGATGTGGTGGAACGATGAAATCCAGGTATTTAAGAAAGTTGAATATTGGGCAGGGCTTAGCAACATCGAGAGAAATCGGCTAGACAATAATTATATTAGAATACAAACAGAAAAGTAAAAATATTAATTAAAGAAAGCAAAGGTAAAATCAGAGCGGAAGAAGATAGAAAATTCAAAATAATTTTGAAGGAACTAAAAAATTGTTTTGAAAATTTCTCAAAAAGGTTAGGACAGAAAGTTTTACAGAGTTAGCCGGGATTCAGAATACTGAAGGTAAAATGGTATAGGATACGGACAAAGTAAAGACTATTTTCAGAAATTATTTGGAGGTGAAGCCATGGAGCATAACAACTGTAACACGGGAGACGGTACGTTAGAAAACTCCATCAAAAACGGCGAAATAGCAATTTTTCCCTTTGAGATTAGAGCTGAGTAAGGCTGAGCGAGTTGATAAGATATATTTTCTGATTTTATTTCATAATTTTTTAGTGGGGTATGTCAATAATTTGACACCATTACGATGAATATATTTCTTTTTCCTACGACGCACTGTCTCAAAGATACGCGACTAATTTAATTCCAAATGTCAAGTTATTTTCTCGATACAGGAGAAATCGAGAAATTGAAAAATTCAAGATTTTCAATTAAAAAGGGGTTTTCCTGCTCTACAACTTTTGTATTAATGCGATGGTAAAAATTTTTTTATCCCGTTGAAAAGGAAGAAAAACTGATTTTGGCAACTACATGAGTTGATTTGTAGATAATACTGTCCTGTATATTTTTAGTTGTTGAAATTTTTTCTCTGTAACATGATGTCTCACAGAAAATCCAATCAAAAATCATTGTGAGTTTGATCAAAACGCATGGGGGGGGGGGCGATATTTTGGTTTAAGGCTATTCGAATACGCGGATCAGATATTTAGCTTAAGAGACAGATTACAGAAGAAAACTGAAAATAAATTTTAAAAACTTTCGTGTGCATTTGTTGATCTGGAAAAAGCCTTTCATAAGACGGATAGAATGAAACCCTAGGAAGTTCTGAAAAAGTATAGAGTCAATGTTTGGCTTCTAAGTTTCAGGCAAGGATGTGTTATGTCCTCTTAGCTACTCATTGTGTCCATGGAAAAATTTATAATACTAGCTTTATTAAGCGAAAAAGGTGGTGACCTCTGATCTGTGAAAGTGCTTGGATTAGCGTTTGCAGATGATAAGATTGTAACAGCAAAATCAGCCCATGATTTGCAAAGAATGTTGAGTAAACTAAATACTATAATGAAGACCATGGGTCAAAAGATTTATGTGAACAGAACAAAAAATTTCGTATTTGAAAGATTGGATGTTCTGTACGGCATGGTATTAGCCAGACCTGGACACATCACGCAAATATAATAAGAGTAAAGTTAAGGCGATGGCATGCAATTCCTGCGGAATATATGCGGTAAAGCGCTAATGGCAAAGTTAGAAGTTTAGTCCTCAAAAAATATGGCGTAAGTAGGGGAAATTATTGGGAGGGAGTAGGGGACGCGAGGGGCAATGTGGGTAGGGGGATGTAAAGAACGAAAAATATCCATTTAACGCACAAAAAACTATTTATTATCCCTTGAAATGCGAGGGATTATACTGCACAACGTGGGGCTAACTCATCTACTGACTGTCACCTACTACTGTCACTTATAACATAACTATATTTATTCTTGTCCTCATGTATAATTAAGACATATTACAATACATCTTCTAATTTGATAGATTATCTACTTTTTGAACGGAGCAAAAGGTATTTATGATCTTCGATCTAAACGGAATGATTTTCAAGGAAAAGAATTTTTTGTTTGGTTCATAATAAAATAATATGAGCCACTTTCCCCAACAAATTCGAAAACTCTTACAATAATCATTCTCTATAATTAAAAATATATTGTATTCATTTGAACATTTCCATAAATCTTATTCAAGTGCTATAACCTATAAAAAAATTTCCGAAATGGAAAATTGTATACGAATGCACTTTTGATCCATTATAACAAACGAAACTGCAACAAACAAGATTTAAAATAAAGTTAAACATTTGTAAAAAAGAAAACAGTCGTTAATCTTAAAATTTATTTTTTAAAAGAAGAGATAATTAATTATAAATGGGATAAAGTTGCAGATGAGTCGGTTTCCTTCACATGCACCGCTTAGTCCCATTTTACAGTAATTACATTCAGCTTTTAATGTTGTTTTAATTTAACAAGGAAAGCAATCCCTATTGCAGTTTGAGACGCATGGAAAACACAATCTTCTTCAAGAATACTCAAATCCGTCAAACTTTGAAAATCGGTTCGCTAACTTTTGTTCGCCACAGGTTCAGGTTCGTGCCGAAATTTTATCACACCGTAGTAATTCACAGCATTTTTTCTTTCTTTTATTTCTTGAAGATGGGCTATCAAGGGCCTTGTGAATTTTTCCTTCTTTGTTTCTTCCGAGCCATTCATCTTGTTCTGGGGTTCCAACACGGTCGAGCAGGTTCTTCCCAAGTAAAGCGAAGGTGTGTCGATGGTCATGTATAATAGTTTGTAGGTACTGCGGGGGTCCATAGCTCCACGGATTTCTCGACTCGAATGGTCAGCTGGCGCCAGCACCCTGTCAGACTCCAGCTCCGACTCCTACCTTCCACCTTCCAAAATGCATCTCGCTTCATTAATCTTGCTTTATGGTCGCCGCTACACCTAAATCCCTCGTAACACCCTACGTGCCTCCTTGACGTTGCGCTGGAGCATGGGGATAGCCGTGAAACAATAGACCACTCGTCAGGCCTCCAATCGATACCAACGAGGTCGACTCTATCCTAGATTTAACACGTTTCTTGTGGCAATGTGTGCTCAGTTCCCTCTTCCCAGGATAGTTGATTGAGACATTATCAGAAAATTCTGTCTCGTCAGCATCTGGTTGGAAAGGAACTTGAACAACATTCTTATCTCAAAGAATTCCAGTTGATTGAGATGGGAACCTTCCAATCATAATCATCAGTTCATCAGTAATTGTAAATAACATTGTGGCATAATATACGATTATAGAAAGTGGAAAGATTTTGGTATCGATCCGGTGGGTCTCTGGCTTGTCATTTCTGAAGAGGAGACGAGGACCTGGTTTTGGGTCCGGTTCGCGTCCGGTTCGTGTACGACCCAAGAGGCAAGAGAAGTCGGCAGGGAATGTTTATGGGGGTGTAAAATGTGAGACAGGCGTCTGGACCGGTAATTAGTCATTGTTTTACGCGCTGCTCCCCGCCCCTCTTAATGGTACTGCGCAGCAGTTCCGCTGGCCAAGAAATTGTTCCCATTCATCAAGAGGTATAATTCACATGAGATGCAAGCACATTAATCGTCATAAACCTCAAAGCCTTTGGACTGCATGTACCCGCTACCGACTTGCTGCAATTTCTTTAAGCACCCATCGACATTACTTTTCCCTTTTAAAAAACAGGTCTTCAAAAGTTAATTGGAAGTCACTCTTAAATATTTCAACAAACTATCTGGACGAACACTGGTGTTCCCAAAACAATTTATATGCATATTTTTTCTATCAAAAATTTATCTGACGTGTAGGCTTGTTGATCTGTAGCACAGATGTTGCAAAATTTGATACTAGAAACGATCTTTAACATGATTTTATGATCAGAAAAAGTTTGGTGAACATAAAGGCGACACGGTGTGCCTGCGGCCCGGTTCATCGGATCTTATTAAGGAGCCTCGGTGGGATTTAGATTATAATAACCCTATATTAAGCGAACAATGTAATCAAGAGCAGGTGTCCGTCGATACAACGCCAAGTGATAGGTTTCAGAGGCAGAGTCCCTTCAGGGGTGGAACCATCATTACGCTCAGTCATAACCACCAATTTATATATACTGCCGCTCAGGCACCCGTATCTCGAAAGATCCAATTACTATAGAGCAGTTTTAATTACAACAGCTCCTTCCTAATGAACACATTGTTTGTCCAGGCTAATCAATAATTAAATCTCAACAGAATTATTAGTTTACGTGCTAAAAAATGGACAATACTCTCTTGGAACTATGAGGTAAGGTCTCACAACCTGTGACTCTAAATATTCGTTTCAGTTATTTATTTTCCTCTTCATTTATTTGTCTAGCAAATTTTCCCTTTACTCGCAAGGTTAAACTTAGAAACACACTGCATATCTCTTTTACAACAAATGAATCACCAGTAACATTTTCTAAAATGACCATTAATTATGTCTTTCTACGACTCATCCACTTGTGAATGAGAGCATCAAGAACAGGTGGTCGAAGAAGCTTTTACGCCTTTCTTTTTTTTCTCTCCGGTCTTCCCCGAAGCGTCTCGAGTTTGTGGAATGTGGAGACCATTATACTGCTTCGTCATTACCTGCCACATCTCGGGCAACACCTTTATATAGTGATGTGTTATCGAGCGTTTTCGAATGAAAGAATATAAAAAGTGTCGCACAGGTGCGACTTCTGGAGCCGAAGGCTACTTGGTTATTTTCTTTCAAAGCTAATTGAAGATTTTCTCAATTTCTTTTCGTAGTAAGAACTTAAGATAATTATTGTAATACTGTAAAGTATTACTTTCTTTAGCTGCATAGAATGTACTTTGTTGATTCAAAAATCGATTGTTTCTCACTTGCAGCCGAAAGAGTAAATGTAAACCGAAAATTTCCGACTATATACAGAATCTACTACTGACACGTAAATGGAAGCAAGCTACTCGCTTAATGCTGTAAAACTTGTAACTTCCTACCCCGATTCCAAGTTTGCTAGTTGCTTTATAAGCGGGGCAAACAATGCTGTGGGCAATGTTTCGGATTACTTAACGTATCCGCTGAAGAAAGGAAGAATGTGACAGATAAAGAGAAAAGGCGAGAACAGGACAAGAACAGAAGAATAGAAGACTGAAGAAAGAAGAATAAGATGTGGTATAAGAAAAGGGAAAGAGATCTATTCCAGTCAGGCGCCTAGTCCGTTTACTTCCCTTTCTTCCTTTCTTTTTTTCTGCTTTGTTTGGCTTTTTAGCTTATTAGCTTTCTAAGTATAAATATAGTTATGGACTGCCTGTTCCATTTGTAAGTTATTTTTTTATTCGCAACGCAATATAGAAATAATATTCTTTAATTAATACATTCACCCTCTTAATTCAATCTTCAGTTAGCCGTAATAACTTAATGAGCAATAACTCAGTACCTTACAATCAACCTTGCAATCGTAGCTTGTTTACATACCTGAAACAAATAAAAAAACGTTTGTTAGTAGTATTCACAATGTGTATAACATCAGAAGACATGAATATTCAGTTTGCTTATGAACATTTTAGTTCTACAAATTGAGAAAACATTCGTCTCAAACTTCAGATGACCATGAATAATTTTTTATTTAATTATATTTGTATTACTTTTTTGTTGTAATATATCAATGTTGCACACCTTCAGAGTATCAGTTTTTCATATTCAATGTGAAGCAGATTTTTTGGTTCCGCGCTTCCATGATGCCTTCACATCAAATCGGGTTTTAAACTAAAAATCTAGTGAGACAGTTAACTTTTATTTACCTGGAGTTCCAAAAGTTCTAATGCACGAAGTATATTTTACCAATTTTATTTTATCTAGAATTACTTTTTCACACTAAAAATAAAAATACGCATCATATATAAGTTTATTTTATGAATGTATTACTTTCAATAGTTTCCCGGTAAGAAGACGTGTGAAATAAAATGAATTAAAACGAGATCACATCACAACATCTTAAAGATAAAGCTACTATCAAAGTCAAAGTCAATTTTATCCCGCATAATGGATCAAGAACCGAGCTTTACAGAACGGCGTTGATTTTATTTCAGTTTATGTTAAAAACAATTTTTTATTAAATTTATTTATTTTGTAATAATTTATTAACACATAATACTAAGGGAAACCAACATATATATTTTCATTCGATGATAATTGTAAATAAGAAGTAAATTAATTCCACTGCATATTAATTGTCATAAGCTGAAGTGATTAGTATAGGTGTTTGGTGACCCAGTGGGCAAAAAATTAAGGATGTTATAGAGACGTCTTCGCGACATCCCTAAGACCTCTTCTGGAATATTTCTTTTGGACATCCTAAGGATGCTCTTAAGACGTCTAATGACAGTACAAAAGATGCCCCGATAACGTCATATGTATTTAAGATGTCTTCAGGATATGTTCAAGACATTCGACGTTTTAGAGAATTATATTAGATTAACATTAGAAGTCCTAAGAACAGCCGAAAGACATTCTTGGGAGGTTGATGGTTCTGTGCACACTGTGAAGAGAATATTCAGACAAGGCTTGGAAATTTTCGCGTATTTTTAATTCACGGAACACGTGAGTTCGTGAGTTTTATAATTGATTTTAAGTATATCGGTGAAAATTACCCAGTACAGACTGATAACGCAGAAAAAAATTGGGGTTTCAATTGGAACCCATTTTTGATTCCAAAGAAGTTGCAACAAAAATGAACCCCTACTTGCTGAAAAGGAACTCAAAACGAGATATAAGCTCTAAATGATACCTTAGCTGGTGTTCCAAAGGATCCCAATTGTATAATAGAGCCTATTTATAAAGAATCTATTTTTCGCTTTGACCACTTAGACATTTTGTTTAATTAATAACATCATTTTTACCATAAAGCACACATGTAATCGAACTCGAATGTACATAACTTAATGAAGATAATTAAATTGCAAAATAATACAGCAATTAAAATAGATATAATGACTCGATAACTATCAGTTGCAGATCATGTAGCAAAATTGTCAACATAAAGGCATATTCATATGCAAAAAACGTTTCGTACCAAGTCATTGGTCGATAACCGTAAATCGATCCCTAACTTACCAGCCCTACTTTGCAAGCGTTTGATTTGTGAAACGTTCGGCTCTCTATAGGTATCTATTGGAGCTCAAGTTCTAAATGATACCAACTTTAACTTGAGCTACAAACTTTAGCGGGCCCCCATTTTTTTCTGTGAAGTGTTTTAACTGTCACGCATGTATTTTTCTTCTTAAATAAAAATAATAAACTGCCTCAATAGGCTCCATAGTATGTCAAAAAATGTTGTGAGATAAACTCGGTACAATTAAGTAACATACAGTTACAGTCCACATGAAGAAAATTCTGATTATGTGAGTATATTAGTATTTTTTGGAAGCTGACTGATGGAAATTTACAATATTTGATAATATTTGAAGTGATGGAACCTCAAAATTCAAAAACCATACAATATCATGTGCTTGATTTTCTGAACGTTCAATTAATGAACGACGATTTTTACTAATGACTTTGTAAGGCAGAAAGAGCGCTTAAATTTTTGTTCGTTTACATTGTAAATAATGTATTACTGAAACAGACTTTTAATGCATATTGTAAATTGCAGTTGGAACAATATTTATGGGTATAATAGAAATGGGGAAAAATATTTCGTTCATCTGAACGTTCGAAACTTCAGGCACATTACAATATGCACTTTCTTACCGTGTTCAATGTAATAAACCATAATTTTTCTTCTGTTTGTAGTCTCGAAAGCAATAAATAAAAAAATGTAATTCATTTGATGGTTTAGATTGTTTACAACTTCAAGCACATCAACTTCTTCCTTCCATGTTTTATCGAAGTCTTTTATTTTTATCCGCCAGTTTAATTTATGCAAAACTGAAGTGAGAAAATTTGAAATTCTTACAAATTTTGAAATTTAAAGTAGAACTACCATTTCTTCCAAAGTCCGGTAAAAATAGATAAGCTTTTAACACCTTTAGCCGTGATTTCGACCTCCTCTATAACTATGAATACCCTAATCTCATCTATCCCTGATTCAACTGTTTTTGTGGACTGGTAGGATTGGCTCGACGCCCTGGACAGACGTGTTTCAGCATTCTCATTCCTTCTCCTGTATCGTCGAACAGCGGTCGCTGTTGCTGCATTAATTAAGCGCAGATGCCGATGCCTTGTCACCCGCCATTTGCCATTTGCCATTTGCCATTCGCGTTCACGTTTGTATTTGCCCGGGTGGATCCGGGTGGGGCAGCACCTAATTCATCGTTGTTCGCTGAACATTGCTGATGCGGACTTGTGGAGGTTTGTAGTGGCCGCGTGCGTGATAGCGAGGCATCTGTATGTTAAAATTTGACTGTGTTTGCGTGTATGGATTCACACGAGAGTTGAGCCACTCGACCAACTCAAACCGATAGGTACGGGGTTTCGTGCCTACGTCGCAAAACAGGTTATGCACTTAACGTGGGATAACCGTCAGGGACAGGTGTCCCGAACGACGTTGCGCCAGACGATCGCAAACCATCGATGGGAGGTTGGGAAGAGTTCGCAAAAGGATATTGAATTACGGGATTACCTTATTCACTCGGGATGTCCATTCGAAGCCGAGTGGACCAAATGACGACCTTTCTCTCCCTGACAGCTCGGACTTTCAACTGCTGATCAAGGACCAGAGATAGAGTTGTTTTATGATGGAGGTTTTGTAGCTTTATAAAGGCGTAATAGTGATTTTCAAACTCTATCTTCTATTTGAGGATCAAATTCTAAGAGTGCATCAACAAGACGCTGAGAGCCTGATCTTCGCTGTGGAGAGGGTACCGATTCATCTGCCAGAAAATATGAGAAGATCTCTTTGAGCGCCAGATTATTATTGCAATAACGAAACATAACAGTGTGGCCAAAAGCGTCATTCTCATTATTCCCAGACTTTTCCCAGACAAATTTTTCAACCTAGAGATGTATATACAAAGATGCATTCTCAACAAAAAATATAATAGTTTATATGTTTATATTTAAACCAAAAATGATAAAACTCCCATACCAAAGGAGATAATTTAAAAATTTTATTTTTATTCTAAAACCAAAAAGTTGAATTTTCAACTAAAAAAGAGAATTTTTCAAACGAAAAATGAAAGAGTTCAATTTTAATTAAAAATTTAACAACAAAAAACGAATTTTCAACCAAATAATCTATTTTTCAAACAAAGGTATGAATTCTCGAGCAAAATGATGAATTATATAACCAAAAGACGAATTTTCGATATAGCAATTGATTTCCCAACCCGAAGCAAAATATGGATTTTGAACAAAAAAAGTTCATTTTCAACGAATCAGGTGCATTTTTAACCAAACAAGAGCAAGTTTTAAATGAAAAGATTTCTTCAACTAGAACAGGTAAATTTACATTTAAAAAAATAATAATTTCCAACCATAAAGAAATCAAATTTTTAAAATAAAAAGTTGAATTTTCAACCAAACAATAAAATTTTATCTAAAAGTATAATCGGCATGCAGTAACGGCAGTAGCTCGGTGGTTATTATTAACTTGTTAAGATATTACATGTGATGCACATATAAGAGAGGTTAGCGTTTGAATGGGTGACCGTTCGTTTTTCTCGCTTAGTCGTGTTTTCACTGTAGAAACTCCAAACTCGTCTGCGGTAACTCAAACCAAAAAGAAATACATACAGAAATAACGCAGCAAATAAATCCTGGAAAAGAAAACACCATGGTGGCCACAAACTTCTTTTTTAAATTTTCCTCATCGTGTAACGTTGTTAACATAAAATCTTTTATAAACGAAATAAAACCACTCAAATTAAAATTTTAAATATTTAAGTTTAGTATCCTTTACAGCATTTTAAAATACCTCTTATATAAATTCCCTGACTTTTGCAGGATTTTTTTCAAAATACCTCACCTTCCCTGGCGTATAAAATTCTCTGTCTTTTCCCCGATTTCCAGATTTTCCCTGACCTAGAGCCACCCTGCGTAAGAAAACGAATGAAAAGTAGATGATTATCGAAGGAGATAAAAATAAAGGGAGAAATTATTACATACAACTGTTTTTGGGCAAGATAGTTGATTTAGTGACTGAACGTTTTTTAAAGACCCTGTACTACGGGTTGCATTCAATTTGTGCAGAGGAACGTTCTGTGGTGGTCACTCTGCTTGTAAAGTTGAAAGCGAGTTTGTGTGAAGCTGGCGCCGTACTGTCGCATCCTATATACAGCACCGTCTCACATATACTGACCCTCGTATCTGAACATGCTTGTGTAGTTGGAATCATACAGGTATGTACGAATCACGACACACTGGAGCGAGAAAGAGGGATGCTGATACGACACAGGAGCGACGTTGTTCAATTCCTGGTGAGAGTGAATAACTAGAAGTGGTAAACCAATAGCTATAGCACGATCTGAAACCCACAGACCTGCACACATTCAAATGTACAAATCTTTAGCTGCTGACTAATGCAAAATCATGTGAGATGTATATTGTAATAAGGTTTGGAATCAAGCTTAATCCTGATTCCAGCTTTTCACCTCTTTCGATAGATTTCCCTTAACATTTTTTTTCGTGGGAAGGCTTATGAGAAGACTGCATGATCAGCGAATGCTTGAAACAACTGACAGGAGATAAATCGTGAAACGCCATAGCATTGTGGATCCGCAGAGGCAAAAATAATAATGAAAATTGAAAAGTGAGTAATCAGTTTTGTATCTAGGATCTACATACAGCTCACGTCATGTTGTCCTTGTAAAATATAACTACCAGAAATTAATATTCGTCTGAAAATAAAGTCGGTAGCTTTGCAAGAACCACCTGCTACATCATTAATATGATCGTTGTCATCTCGACACTTTTAGATCAAGCACACACATTTTTTTTTTGATATACGTTAACAAAAAGAAGCAAATGTATCTAAGAAAATTGAACAAAATACAGGCCTTAGCGGTGAGAAGAGAATTAAACTAGAAAGTGGAAAACGTTTACGAAGGAAGCAAAAAATTATTTTATTGCAAGTGCGTAAGGACAACAAGAAAGGAAATAGTAGTCCTGCCTTAGACATGGCATTTTATAATTTAATTGTCCCAAATTCAATTGTAAAAAATAACAGAAAAAACAGTAGTGAATATTTTTGCGGGTCATTTTAAAGGAGATAATGTTGAATTTTTTCGCATCGAAACAAAACAAGATTTATTAGAGTTGACATGGTAGCCATTTTCCATGTGGTGGGTAAATCTTAACACTTAAAATTAATTTTGGTTACAAGTAAAGATTACTCTGAAGTCGTTGTAAAGATTACATTTGGTTTTTTCCGTGTCATCAAATTGATAAAGAATTATTATTTTTATCAAATGATTAGTGAGACTCGACGCTTTGAGAGATTATTTCAATAGGGCAGCACACCTGCGACATAGAACACGATACGTCCGATAACTCGGTTGAAAAAATTAGTGTTTCTGAGATTGGGGATATTATTGAAATCTTAAAGTAATATTGTATGGCTGCGGGTGTAGACTCCAATGTAGATCTATGCCAAGAAGGTCGTGTGAGGATCAGATATTTAGCTTAAGACAAATCACAGAAAAAAGTTTGAGGGTAAACAAAAAAGTTTTATGTGCATTTTTTTATCTGAAAAAAGCGTTTGATAAGGTGGATAGAAGTAAGCTTTAGGAATTCCTGAAAGAGTACGGAGTCAGTGGGTGGCTCCTTAGCAATAAAAACAATACATGCAAGTAAAAAAGCGAGTGTGAGATTAAATGAGCAACAGAGTGATTGGTTTAATATTAGGCAAGGTATTACTCAAGCACGCGTCATGTGGTCTTGACTGCTATTATATTCATGGTTAAATGTCTAAGAATGGTCCTCCTCGACGAAGGTGTTGCTCTCGGGACGGTGAAGGCGCGTGAGTTAGCATTTGCAGATGATAAGGTTGTTATAACGGAGTCAATCAAAGACTTTCAGAGAATGTTGAGCAGACTGAATACTAGCATAAAGAATATGGGTCTTGAAATTAACATGGATAAAACAATATGTATAGCGTTTACAGCTTGAAGGAAAAGGTGAGTAAATATCAGTATGCAATATCGCCCTATTAGTCGATGAGAGGATAGAACAAGTTGATAAGTACATGTTTCAATAGTATGAGCCATTGTCAAAAGTACAAATATATCTGGACATTTTTCTATGAACTTTTATAAAGGTTCAGGTGGTTCGGATCTCACCTTAAAATGCAGGTCCCTCTGTCGTACACTTACCTGCAACGCAGTTCACCAACATTTCCCCGATAAGAAAAAAAATCATTTAAATATGCGAATACGTTACCTGGCCACACATGCCTAACTATATTTTCCCAGATTTCATAATAAGTTTAATACTTATAACTATAAGTACACTAACTGGTTTTTTAATGTTCCTAAAACTGAATGTCACCCGGGCAGACGAAAGTTTTTAAAGGTTTTTTAAACTTAGAGTTGTATTTTCAAATTTGAATTAATTGAAAAATGAATATTCTCAAAAGTACTTCTCGAAATAAAAATGTAATTTGTTAAATATGTGCTATAATGAAAGTAAGTACGATATGGGTAGGCATCTTTTGTCAGATCGGTATTTCAATAGGTGTCATCCAGTGACACGCAGTCACCAAGGGAATTTTTTTCTTTCATTATTCTGTCATCCGTTCACGCAAATCTTTTCATCGATGTGAGTGAAGTTAGTCACAAAGAGAGTTTTCAATTATATTCTATTAAAGTATACATTCTTGTTTTTTTTTTAGTTTATTATATTGTAAAATATATCTAAAATAAATGCCAATAAAGTGGGCGTTAAAAGTACGCGACCCTCACTTTGAACGCCCACCACTCGTTCAAAAAAAGTAGCAGAAAATTCTAGCTATCAATAATAACGCTAGAAATTTTTTTATGATTTCACAAAAAGAGCAACTCGAAAACTATCGAAAGGTGAAAAAACCTCGATTTCGATTTTTTTAAGAGTATGTCCTCTTTCTTGAGCGTACGTCACATTATAATTACGTATTACGTACTTTCATATTTTTTCTCTCGAAAAGAATAAACTTGACGAAAAAATGTTATAGAATCAAAAATGCTTAAAGTCATCCAAGGAAAACTTACGATTTTTCACAAAAAGCGCCATTTTGGAAAAATTAAGAGGGGAAAAAAGTTCAATCCAAATGTAGAAAGAATAACAAATAATAAATTTAATAAAAAATTATTCAAAAATTTCGACTATAGGATTTTTGTCAAAAATAACCTTGTTTTTCCAAGAGAACTGTGTACTTTAAAATGTGTGCACAAAAATTTGCATTTGCGCAGTAATAGGTTTAACTGTTCAATAGTTTAAACCTTCAACTAAATACTTTTTAATTTTAAAGAATATTTGTATCCTTTTAATATTTCACAATATTTGAGACGATTTAAATTAGAAAATAAACCATTTTTTTAATGTTTCAATGTACAGCAGTATAATCTTGCAAGTGTGGCTACTTCCAATCTGATATTTTTTTGATTTGTTTAATGTTCTTAATTTAAATAGCTGAATTTGAAGTTCTATAAATTTAAAATACTTATTTTTTAATGTACTTCATCCAAAATTAGGAAATAATACAAGCAGTTTAAAACATATATAACTGAAGGATACTATAATATTTCTATACACTTTTAAATTATTTAATTTTGAACGCTTGAAAGATTTTGTTAAAAAATTGATTAATTCTAAACGCTTTAAAGGGCTCCGCACAAAATGTATGGAAAATGATTTTCGGGGATATAATTTTGTTTCATTCGGACTTTTGATAAGCATCACTTGTAGCACCATGAACATAAACTTACTACTTTTTTAATATTCAAAAATGTTTCATTTATTATCCCCCTGAACGTAAAGAAAAACTTGGAATCCAGCATCTCTCCACAATACCTTTGAAATGATTCAATGTTGACTCAAAACCTAAAATCGCTCAATTACGAACGGTGCATCTTGATATATTAATTTCTGATTCATGAAAAAAGATTACTATATACATTTGAGACAAATCGAAGTATATAATTTAATTCGCATCAAGCAGCGTAAAAGTTTTAATAAAGAATATATTTTAAATCAATAGAGATATATAAGTGATTTTAAATATAGGTCTCTGAATTCATCTTGGTTGCATCTATAATTTGAAATGATTTATAAGCTATATAATAATCTCACCATATGACCGACAATATGTGAAAGCTAGTGGTTAAAATTACTATTTCACACAGTACTCTCTTTTTCTGTATCGCTTTTTTAGGGAACTGGTAAAAATTGCCAAGGGTCTTTTCAGAGTTATAGAAATGTTACTTTTTGCTCTGTTTTCAAGTTAAATATGTGTCATTCTCTTTTTTTCGGTCAGTGGCCGACCCTGTAATTCATATTTAGAAAGTGAGGAGACCGAAAAAAAATCGATTAGTCGCATTTTTCTTCTTCAAAAAGTGGTACAATCCAAAACCTGCTTGTTAGCGTTTTCAATTATTTTCTGCACCTAAATCCTGGACAAGTACTTTCGTGACATTGTTCGGCAAGCAGTAAGAAGAAGAAGAAGAAGAAGCAAAATAAAATTCGAGATGCGGTCGTGTATATGCATGCTTGGTAAGAAAGAGGGATTCCTTTTCGTGTGGTGTCTTCGCACTGCACTGCACGGTCCATATATGGCCAGTTGCTGTATAATTCATCGCAAACACATGAGGCGCCCATGCAAGCAGGAGTATTTAATACTGAAAATATGTGTATGTACCACCACGTGTACATGGTGTGTGATCCGGCACACGACGACAGATGCAGATGGGTATAAGGAACTACTTTTTATTACGAGAGTACTCCACAATGTCGACAGATATTGCATTAGAGCGTTGGAATGTATGAGACAAAACCCACCGAGACCGGCCAAACTTTATCGGATGTAGAATTTAATTGAGCAAGACTGGAATTTTTAAAGGCATAATACCATAAGAATGAAATTCCATTTACGCACGTGTACTTCATACAAAAGTATTCGCGGTTTTTAATCTGCGAGAAAGTTTTAAGGGGGGGGGGGGTAATTACATCAGGTTAAAAACCTGCAGCGAGTGACACATTTTTTAAATCATTTGTTTCTCTTGGAGAATTCAAAAAGTTCAATTAAATTTTCAGCTAGTTTGCCACGATTAACTTTAAGCAATTCTCAGATGGGTAGGATGCGTGAGAAGATATGTCTGATAGCTCTCTCTCTCTTTATCATGGAAGGATGTCATTACAGGGAGGCAGTTTGTGGAACCTGATAATAAACACCAAACAGGTGTGTCGAATTCTTTTCAGAAAAACTTGAGACGTGAGATTTAACTCGAAAAGACGTTGACAAATCATTCCTGAAAAATTTCCAGAAGCTATTAAGATCCAAGAGATCCAATGAGTTCCTCACAAATTAAATAATTAATTAATCATAATAAGAAAAGTTAAGAAAACACAAAACGAGACCAGGGTTTCTACCCGAGGGATGATTTTATTCTAGTATTTTTCCGCTTTTCTCCCGGCCAATTTTTAATCTTTCCAGGTCAGTTTAAAAGAGCTTACAAGATTTAAATGATTTCAAACGAGTTTTTAAATATGCAATTTTGGAAAAGAATTATAATTCGGAGTCGGAAAATCAACAAATTTGTGGTCATACGAATTACAATTCTAATTCGGACCAGAGAATTTTATAAAATTCCCATGACCAAAATTAAAATTATTTTTTAAATCTCCCGTTCCATGTCAAATATTCTCTGTTCCAAATAAAAAATCATTCTTTTCGAAAATTCCCTTTTCCAAATCAAAATAATATTTATTTTCAAAAAGCTTCCCATTCCATGTCAAAAATTCCCTGTTCCAAGTCAGAATTATATTTATTTTCAACATTTTCTATTATAATTCAGAAATATAGCAAATCTCTTTTTCTAACATTTGGAACAGGGATGTTTCGAATTCTGGAAAACTTTTATTTGCAAAAAAGTATTTTTTAAAGTCAAACATTTTCTGACTTGAAACAGGGATTCTTTTGTTGCAAATTTCATTTTTACATATCAGAATTAAAATTATTTTATCCAAATTTCTTGCTCTACTTAAAAAAAAAAAAACCTGTTCCAAGATAAAATTATAATTCTTACAAAAATTCCCTCTTCCAAAGTCAAAATTACAATTCTTTATGAAATAAGTTTTATATTTAATGCATTTAATCACCGTCCAATTATAATTCTTTTAGAAGATTCCTTATACCAAGTAAGAGGTAAATTCATTTCCAAAATTAACAACTCCCTTTTTCTAAAACTATAAAGAGGAAAGCTTCAAATTGTGGAAAATGTTTACTTGCAAAAAAGAAGAATTTTCAAATTCAAACAAATTCTGTTTTGGAACAAAGAATTTGCAAAATATGACAAAATTCACACTAGGAACAGGATATTTTTTTCTGTAAATATCATTTTTACAAAACAGAATTAAAATTATTCTCGAGCTCACTCCAGGTGCAAAATAACCAAAAAACCATAAAATAGCCAAACTATAATTCTTTACGAAATTAGTTTAATAAATTATATCACACCACTTTTAATTTTCATGTAGTAGTCAGTAGATTCGAGAGAAAAATTCCGGTAACTGAATCGAATTCCGCGTCATTTCCCCTTTTTTCGGTGAAAACAATTTTTCTGTCATTTCCTGGTTTTCCTGGTAAGGTAGATAGCTTGGAGTCCCTGAATTTCGACTTTCTCCACTGATACCGGGAAGAAACGATCAATTATATTTGAGTCCGATGAAGAAACCAATACAGGTGAAGGAGATAGGCGTTTCTGCGACCGACGCGACGCCTCACTCGAGGACCAACGTGTAATTAGGTGATTATCGTGCCACCGAGTAGTCTACCTCTACCACTCTCTCTTAACCACCAGTGGTAAGAAATTACTAGAGGTGGTTGTGCCTTCTTAATCTGATAATTATTTAAATTTTGAGGCGTAAGTTTCCTAATAATTACACATTCTAATTATAGATCTTCCACTATTAAACATGAAGAAAATTGATGGGAGTTTTTTTACAATCTCAGGGTGTTGATTCCTCTGATGATTTTAAATTACCATCTACAAAAATTAATTAAAAACATCGAAACCCTATTTCAATTTAACTTTTCTGTTTCCTGCAAAATTCACAACAAGGGTGTCTACTTAATGGGTGATTTCAAATTCCTTCTTTTCTCACGGTATATATTTATATATGAAACGACTTTTAATTTGCATATAAGCACATTTGAGAGAAAATTCCCGCTCAGCGCATCACGTTCCCAGTAATTTCCAGGGCTTTTTTCGGTGAAAAAATTCCCGACCATTCATCAGTTTACACGATTTATCGATCACTTTTACTTGTAGCCTTTTCCAAAGCATCGCATATATCGACACTTTCACTCTTTCTTCACCTGACTCGTTTTGTCTTTTCAGTTTGAAATAAATCCACGAGTCGTATCGCGATTAATTGGAGTTCGCTTTGTCGGTAGAAAACCAGGTGTCTTCAATTTTGATTTAAAATAGGGGATCGACTTTTAAGAGAGGACCCAAGTCCCAAGAACTGTGAACAACGGAGGAAGGAAGAGCCCTATACTATTTTATATCATGTTCGCGAGAAAAAGGAAGAAGGAAACAAAATGAATCGAGACGATCCGTTCTTTTAATTATCCCGTCCCGGTGGCCGTGCAGAGAAGAACATTCTGAGCGGTGGGAGGGAAAGACATGAGGCGTGAAGCGGTTCGAGGGACCGATTAATTTTTGTGGTCGAGAGGTAATTGAGCGGACGACTTGTAAGCTTCCAAGTTGCAGACTCCTTGTCCCCAAAATCCTAAATAATCAGAGTGGAAAACCAATTTTTTTCAATTTTATATGCAATTTAATGCTCATTTTTAATGCAAATTTGTATGCTTCATGAATGTCACAAAGCATCCAAATACTAAACAGAAAATATTATAAATATTTTTACAATAATAAAAATTCTAAAGTTTTGAAACCTTGTATATTTACAACGATAACAAAATTTGAAAATGAAAAGACCCTAATACAAAAGAGTCAAGTTGAAAAACTTGAAAGCTTCCAAATTGGGATAATCTCAAAGTGGGCAATCGTCTCCGAATGTTTTAATCCTTCAAGTCTCTAAATTCTAAATGTAAAAGCATCCAAATTAGAAGTACCAAACACTTCATATAAATTTCTCTGTTATCCTCTTCTGCCTATCATTCTATTTGAATCAGAAAAAATTCCCTGGGAATCAGTAACTATTCACTGAAATTCAAGTCATTTTGCACTAGGTTTGGGGCCGCTCAAAAAATACGTAACGCATTAAGGAGGCGGAGAGGGGGCTGTAGAAAGTTTCTATGTAAAGCAATCAAGATATATTTTTTTATAAATTTGCATAAAACATATATTTACAACAATTTACGAAGTGCTTTTTTAAACTCTTTAAGACGATATTATGGCAAAACAGTCAAAATTATTAAGTTCTACCGAAAATCGAACATTTTCGGTAAAACTTAATAAAAGACTTTTACTAGAAAGAACGTTGAAAAGACTAATATAAATTTAGAAATCGAAAGCTGACTGAATCACCAATTCAACTTTGCAAGTATCAAAATTTCAAATTCCAAAAAATGTTTAAGCTTCAAAATTTGGATGTCTATAAAGCTTCTACACATATATATATATATATATATATATATATATATATATATATATATATAAATTTGAAAGCTTTCCAAAATTAAAGCAGTGAAGTGAAAACCTCCAAATTGTGATTCTTTAAAAATTGGTAATCATCTCACTGAGATCTTCAAATTTGAATCTATATATCTACATTTTCAAACTTTTTAAATATTTAATGTAAACATGGCTTCAGAATCTACTGAGAAGCTACAAGCATTTGAACTTAGATCGTCTTGATGCAGACTTTCTAAATAAAAATTATTAAATTTTCCAAAAATGGAAAGGATCGAACTTCCCGAAAAATAAAAAGCTAAAAAATTGAGAGAATTTCAAAATTATCAAGCAAGTTTCTGGACTATAAGATTTGCTTAAGATTTAGTTCTTTTTCTCTAAACACTAAAACGAAAAATCATTTAAATTTAAAGTATATAAAATTAAAGGGATTATTGCTTTTGTCTGCGGCGATTACACTTATTAATGATCATAATATTTTGTTCTTCAGTATACACGGTGACCCATTTTAATCTATAATCCCAAATATCTTCTAAAATACTTTATCTACGAAGAAATGGTTCGGACAAAGGTTGGCCAGGACCGAGGGGGACATTTGACTGTATGATAAATTTTAACCTTGAGTTCAATTTTCAAGATCAAATGGAGGTAAGATCCTTTTCTTAAATGAGAACCCCTATTTTTGACTGCGTATTTGAAAAAAGCGGGAAATTTAACGTAAAAAATTATCTGTGGAAAAATGGTTTTTTGTGACCTTGGAAACGTAAGAAATTAAGGTCAAGTGTCTAAGAAACCACCAGATGCCCTTTTTCTGAATTGGCTTGGTTTTTCGAGGTAAGCAAACTTTAAGATGCTTCAAAAATGTCGATGAAATGTTAATGACCATCATGACCTTCAGGTCCATTTTTAAGGTCACTTGAAGGTCAAGACGATTTTTCTTACATTGAACTCTCTGCCCGGATGAATCTTTTTTTGTAGACTTTAGACAGACACCCAGACAGTAACAATCATTTCGGATAAGATGTAAAGACTGTGACTGTGTAGTTACAAAAGTGACAATCTTGACAACGTCACTTCTCTGTGACTAGTTACAAAAAAAAAAAAAACCACACAGGACGACCCTCGATCCTGGTCAATCTTTGTCCGGACTATATCTTCGTAGATAAAGTATTTTAGAAGATATTTTGGATTCTAGATCAAAATGAGTCACCATGTAGATTTAACACTATGTATAAACTATGTATATAACTATAACTATGTATATAACGAAAAGAAGCGCAAATTCCAGTAATTTTGTACCAGGTTTCCAGGTAGTAAAATCTTCAAGGACTATATCCAGGGCCACCGAAGGATTTCCAGGGCACAAGATACCCTGCGGTATAAATTTTTCTCAAAATGGAAAAGGCTTGTAATTTGGTTCTTTCGATAAGTTTCAAGGACCAAACACTTATTGTTAACCGGTTTCAAGGATGTAAGATCGGTGATCGGTTCCTTGGAGATAACCGGATTTTTCTCAGGTGGAGTTTTCGGTCGTGATCTTGCAGTGAGGATGACGATGACGCTGATCGAATGTGAAACTAGCTCTATTGTCGCGCCAGGATGGAATTAGTTGCGCGGGGTGTTGGAATGAGGCGGGATCTGGCGCCGCTTGGACTGCAGGCAGACAGCCAGACAGGTGCAACTTGCCGTCACTCGAGACCACAGAGGAAAGACGAAAGACGAGCGAGTTCTGAGCTCTCAGTTCTGACACACACAAACCCACAAACCCACACATCAACCATCCTCACAACCATTAAATTTAAAACTAAGCGGACTTTTAATTCAAATACGAATGACAAATACGAATGCAAATGTGAATACAGATGTTGCACCAAGTTCACACATCTGCAAATCGCCAACACATTGACAATTGCAAGCAATCAGACGATCAGCGAATCTTGATACCTAGACATTCTTCGCGACGCCGAAGGTGTTTTTCAGGTTCCAGAACACGCTATCTGTACCAAGGACGATTATCATCATTGAAAAATGATACATTTGTCTTTCTAAGCGGGGTTATAAAAGAGGGTTGTTGCTTAGAGATTTTAGAGCATGAGAGATTAAGTGAAGCAGATTGATTCTTATTATGATATGGGGTTTAATCCATCTCAAATGAGGACGGTTCTATCTCTACAATTCGAATCTCAGAATCGCCCAGCGATTGTCAGGAGAAATGTCCATGAAGTTAACAGTATTTGACTAGTTGCAGTACAGCACTAGATAACCAAAACGCTTGCCGAGAATAGGTTTTTATTATAAAAAATTCTTGAAAAATCAAATTCACTTTGTGTTAAAATGATTTGTTCGAAATCGCATTTCAATACATATAGCCTAGGGCGCGCAACTGCTGGTTCTCGCGCTTTGCGCTCGATAATATATTTACCCCGCGCTACGCGCTAGGTCTTTGTATATTCGCCACATTTGTGCACAGACTTTTTAAAACTAATGGTCAAAGTATCGACAACAGTAATTTGGTTATTGTGAATTCTCTTCTGCTAAAGCTCCTTCGGCTTTAACGAGCACATTCTCATCACGTAAATTCATATTATTACAATTCATAACATGTGTTTGGTTAAAAACAGACGTAGTTTTATTGTCTCGTTTAAAAAATGCGCATTATTTAAAAAAAAATATTTGTTATTTATTTATTATATCCAATGTTATTTTTACGATGTAAACGTTGTACATACGGTCTACAAAGCAGCCTTACTGTTTTTTAACTTTTAAATCATATCCCTAATCTCAGTGACACAGACTTTCTCAATTGAATCTTCTATCGCATCGTGTTCCACATCGCAGTTGTGGTGCCATATTGCTTCATCTCCTAATGATTCACTAAAAGAGTCTCCCAAAGCATCTACGGTGGAGAGTCAAGTTACAACAACAGTCCCGCGAAACTTCAATTAATGACTGGTGGGGGTAGGAGGGGGAGTAGTTTCAAACGAGAGTCATAGCTGGTTGGTCTTTTATGCTGAGAAGGTCACCAACCTTCAGCAGCGTTGTGCTGAATGTGCCGATGGGAGTTCATACAATCTCATTTTCCCATTCCACGACCTCCTTTAGGTACGAAACCAAAAACTTACATATATATATATATTTTTTTAAACACATTTATATATTTGAGAATCTTTGAAATACTGTAAAATCGTTAAATGAAAAAATGTCATTTTTGATTTTTCATTATTTTTTATTTATCATCTCTTGACTTTTTTTCATATCGTGCGTTATTTTTTGTAATGTTTGGTTTTATGAAAAAAGTCATTAAGATAAATTGTTTGTCTTTTGAAATACTATGAACATCAGTAAAGAGAAGTTTTGAATTTAAAAAAAATTGGTCTCAAAAATATTCAAAATTCGCTCACTTTTGGAATTTGTATCCAAAATGGCTGGCTAACGAACTTGACCCTTAGTCTACGACACCTAAATGAGTGTACCAAAGGCCAATCTAATAGATTAATTTTTTCAAAAGTAATTGTGTTTACAGACAAACAGACATACATTTTGCAAAATCTGGAAGAGGGGGAGTAGGATGAAATTTTACATAAATCTAATACCGGGTTTTCTCGGTCACGAATTCCTGGTTTCTCGGTCCACCGGCCACCCTGGAACTAGATTGCTTCTATTTTTATATAGGATTGAATCCATTTCACATCAGGCTAGTTCTACACTCCCAATTCACAGATACTACTATATGGTGGTCCAAAAAGTATTTTTCTCGACTTTTCATGTTTATTCCCCCAAATTTGTTTGAATCCACACAAAAATGTTATCTTTTTTAAATTATATTTAGAGGTTTCGGCGAGCCCCTTGAAGTTAAATACGTATTATCCATAATAAAACAATAGGTTTCTGTAAATTTTATGCATATAATATAATTAAAATTAAAATAATTAATTGAAATATGTCATATAATACGAATCAAAGTTACTTTTTGAATTTTACTCGACATATGTCTGCTTCTTAGGGTGCCGCAAAAATACCCATAAGTTAAAAATGGAATATTGTGAGTGTTTGGCGCTAATAATGATTTTTTTGCAGTTTCTTTTACTATAAACATTGTTTATTATGTATTAATATGAACTATAATTTTGTTTGCAGATAATTAGATGTTTAAGTAAATTGTTTAAACTTTGTGTTATAATTTTTGCACTTCTTGTCCACTTTTTCACAGAGGGAGCTAATAGTTAATGCAATTTTACAAGAAACAATGTTTATACATTTTATTATTGTTTTCAACTATCTTCTCTGATAGTAATTATATACAGTTGCGGGTTTTTCTGAAATATTCAACTTTTTGTCCACTTTGCAATTAGAGGGGTAATAATTAATGCAAGTTTACAAACATAATTGTTTTAAAGAAGTATTATTGTTTATAATTATATTCTCTTTTAGAGTGATGCTAGATATTTGCGATTTTTTTCTGAAATGTTCAGCTTTTTTACTATCAGCATTTCTATAAATAAATGAATAACTTTTAAGTTTTTATTTCAGAAAAAAATATCCACGAAAGAAAGAGAAATAGCTTAACAAGATAATTCACCTCGACGTTTATTTATTATTTGTTCATAACTCAAAAGCCAAAGAAAAGTTCAAAATTTCAAAAAAAATCAGCTTTCTAGCACTATTTTGTGAAAATATAGTGATAAACAATAATAAATTATTTACAAATATTCATGTTTTACAGTTTCTGCTTTTGGCTAATTTCATAAACACTCATGTTATAATTTTTTCGGACATAACATATACCTACTTCCGGTTACTATCTGGATATAAATATATTCTCCCAATTAATTTAGTATAGGTCCCAGTATCAAACCCCTCTCCAACCCAAAAATAATAATTTTCACCTTTATTATTATTATTACACCATTAAGCCGTTTCCCTTTCGGGGTAGGCGTGACTCACTCGGTAGGGAGGGGAGTAG
>JAAAKG020181885.1:0-25848 GCA_010014905.2 Druon quercuslanigerum
TTTCTTAAAACTTTCGTGTTAGATATTGAGTTTTTTAACTTTTCGATAACTTTAATTTGCTTTATTTTCAAAACTGCGGAACCATAGTATTACTGGAAACATTAAACTATAGAAACCATGTTATGTTAAGTTTCGTTATTTCTGAATTCTGCGCGAATTTTCATGTATGATGCCATATTCTAACTGATCTATTATTAAGTTTCTAAAAATTATGGAATCATTCAGAAGCGTACGCAAGGGGAATTTTGGGCTTCAACCCCCCCCCCCCCCTCTAAAATTTGAAAAAACTTGTTTAATTTTAATTTTAACAGCATGTAAAATTTGAAAGAATCATGGTTCCACCCCTGGAACTATTGGAACCATAGAACGATGATAATTATTGTAATATATTGCATTGTCATCCATTTTTGAATTATGTGCAAATTATCAAGTTTATACTTTTATTAGGAGTGCATGAAAAATTAATCACAAAGTTGAATCCGTATAGACAAGAAAGCGAATTAATAAAACCGTCGTAACGTAGTAAAACAAAAGCTGGTGACACTTTTCAGTTAACCAAATTTTAATTATATGCATTTGTACGGCAAGATAACCTTTTTTTTTATTTTATAATTTTTACAGTTCAAAGGTTCAGATTCCATTCAACAAATATAAAACTGCGTTATCATTTTCAAAGCTGTAAGCTGAAGAATGAAGCAATAATTTTGTAAATTTTTCAAATTATATCATTTGAAGTAATCCTGATCTAGAAACATTAATGAGTTAAAGGATTAAATTTTTTTAACTAAAATTTTTTTTCATTTGTGTTTATATTACGAAATTTTTAAATCTTACAAAAAAAAAACAAAAAATTACTTGAAATCTTCCAGATTATTTTTCTACAATTTTGGGAACCTTTTAAAATTTTTCGAAATTAGAATTTCAAAATAAACAATCGCTTTTTATGTCCCGAGGATAAAAGATTCATCATACATACCCTGGCGGACCGAATACACAGAAAAGATGCTCTACAGCGTACCTTTATAGTATCCGCATAAGGGTGGCTCTTATTTACTCTGGGAAATTTTTTTTTGCGTTTTTCCATTTTATGTAAAAATAATTCGTTCTACAAGTACTCTAGTAGAGGGTAGTCTAGGAGTTTTTCATAAAGCACGTAGCACTTTTTTGCTTTTAGTCTATCTATGTCCTTCCCTGTTTCCTGAGTATTCTTGTCCAAGCGCGAACAAGAGGTACCAATACTAATGTAGTAATGTAGTAGTACTGAGCAAATGTTCTTCTTAAATCTAAAGGACCCATGATCCCAGCCCACAGTCAACCACCCAGCCGCATACCTGACGCAGTTCTCTTTCGGATATCGGGCAAGTGAAAACAAATTTTCATGTCAGAATGTCTTCTGCCCGTCTATTACGTGAAAAATGTATTTACTTGGATATTACTACAATAAGATAACTGGAAGTAAATTGCCACCAAATAAAGACGTTTTAGGTGTATTATTTTTCAATCTTCGTGTGGTGAAGTTAAGTTTACGCGAAAGTGCCTGACTAGCATTGCAGGAGGTTATTATTTTTTGGACAGAAGCACGAATTCTAACTCAGGAAATAAGAAACTGCATCCCAAAATTAGGTCCTTTGTACCAAGAATGGAGGCAATTACAAAAACACGCTGGGATAACATCTGAGGCTTATAAGAAAAAAGAAGAAAATTTCAAATCGAAGCTCGAGGATCTTTTCGACATTGCACATGCTAACGCTTAAAAATATGTCTACAGAAGACGATAAGCTTTTATTAATGAATCAAAGGTTAAAGGGTCGACAAGGGTTTATATTCGGACTCGATTACGAGGAAGTTAGAAGAGAATGGAAAATTTCAGAACGAGAAGAGGCACCGTTGATGAAAAAAGAGCGAAGCGATCTTGAAAATGAACTACTAAGTGAGTAATGTATAAAAAAAAATTCAATCATTCAATTTGAAATATTCCTAATTTTTTCACATTTCAGTTTTTTAATTTAATTTTGCATCATTGAATCTCTTCTTTTTCTTCTAAAGCTGAAACTGCCGAATTGACGTCATCTACAAGCGCTAGCAGCTTGAAATCAAGTACAGATATAAATTTGTAAGTTGCTGGAAAATCCACTGATAATATTATGGTACAACTGCGTCTCTCAGAAGATACAGAATTGGAATCTTCATCACCAAAAGCAAAACGAGCAAGAGTACACTAGTGACTCCTAAGCTTGCTGCGGCCTTAGGTAAATGCAAAATCATCGACGGGGATGCAGTTCGTATTCTGATTGCAACTACCGAGGAACTAGGCGATGATGTGCAGGATTTTGACATCAACAGGTCGTCCATTCATATTGCAAGAGAAAAAATACTTGCAAAAAAGGCGACTGTAATTAAAGAGCAGTTCATGAACACGAAATTAGAAGCTGCTCTCGGGCACTGGGATACTAAGTTACTGCCAGCGTTAACAGGTAAGAAGACCATTGATCGACTTCCTGGGATTCTTTCGAATAGCGATGCTGAACAACTTCTCGGACTGCCTGTACTGCAATCTGGGACTGGAAAAGATCAGGCATCTGCTGTTTGTAAAATTTTTGTTGAGCGGAGTCTGCAAGATTGTGTTAAAGCATTAGTTTTCGATACAACAGTATCGAATATTGGAAGTTATAGAGATCCGTGCGTTTTGATTGAAAATTTTTTAGAAAAAGTTTGGCCTGGAATCCATGTTAATAATTTCCAATCAAGGATTGAGAACGAAAAGATCAAAGGACACTTCAATAAAGGCGACGTATCTCGAATACTTGATTTTGTTAATAAAACATTTAAGGAACAGCAGCCTAGAGAGGATTGAAGGGAATTTTTGGGATTAGTAATAATTTTCCTTGGCGAAGTACCACCTCGTGGAATATTTTTCCGTATTCCGGGGGCTATCCATCATGCGAGGTGGATGGCAGAAGCTATTTATTTCTTGAAATTTTTTCTCTTTTGTCGTGAATTTGTATTAAGTCTGGAAAAAGAGAATGCGATCTGCAATATTAGTATTTTTATTGTTAGTGTGTACGTCGAAGCATGGTTTCATGCAACCTTCTGCTGCTCAAGCACCTTATCTGGATGTCAGGGTTTTGTCAGAACTTTATGAATATCAAGCTGTCGATCCCGGTATCTCTCGTGTTGCATTAAAAAAACTAACAAATTATGTATGGTATTTAAGCTCTGAAACTGTCGCATTAGCTTTCTTGGATCCGAAATTTTCATCAAAATCGAATATGAAAATTGTTGATGCTTTGAATCACGAAACAGCATCATCAAATGAAAATTAAAAGTGAAAGTTTTGTTCAAGGACTTGACTTAGTAAATAAACTGAAAGTTGTAAATGATTCGGCTGAGAGAGGCGTTAAGCTTATGGAAGAGTATAATAAATTATTCACGAAAAACGAACAATGGAAACAGTATGTGCTTCAGATTGTGAGTGATTATCGCCGAAAGTTTCCAGGTTATAAAAAAGAGTCTTAGTCCATGAGTCAAGATTTGTAGTAAAAAATCACATTATTCTCGAAAACGGTCAGTTATAGAAGAACAAGCTGTAGAAAAAAATGTGCAAAATAAACAAATAAAATTGATTTTTTGTATGGTTTTGTGATTTTCAAGGGCCGATGTTCAGTGCATCTTGCGTGCACGTTTTCTGTAGTCAAAATCACAATGGGATGAATAGATGCATGATTCACATTTCTCCATATGGTCCTTACTTCATACCTTAACTGGCTATACATGTGAATCTTGGTTTTATAGGTGGTCTGCGAATTTCGGTTGAGTGGGCAAGCAATGTCGATGATGTAGACTCTTCCACCTTTTTTTTTATCTCGCATCACGATCGCAGGGCGATTGGTCCGGATGCAATGATCCGTTTGCATAGTAACATCTTAATATGGGATGTAATCGTCGCTATCTAAAACGGGCATTGGAATTCATTTATAGAAAGGCGTCCATTCTTTTAAGAGCCCTAGGTTTAGGGCAAGTTGCTGATACATAATGCTTGCTACATTATTATGTCTATGCGTATTTTCTATCTGAGCCATTACGCGATAGCCATAAATAATTTCCTCGATGGATTCCTTGGTATCTCTACATAATAAGCACTGGTCAACCACGTCTTGATGTAACAGGTGTTTGCGATAATTCCTAGTAATAAAAACCTTGTCCTTTCTTAGCCGAATATTGGATACTTAACTATCCACTTCATGTTGTTCTAACGTTTTGGTATGCTCCCCGTGGATATCCTTTTGCCTCTATTGTATTTCTCATATCTCCATGGTTTCTGCCCTGATATACAAGGTCCAATCTTAGAAAAAATTGTAGGGCGTGTAGTAAAGATGCGCTCAGATGATGCTGTAAAGCGTAACATTTCATTTGCTGTTCAAATAATCTCGCAACTGTATATCTCGTAACTCATCATTTTTTGACATCTACAACGCCCCTGCTCCCTATATGTTTGGTAGAACTACCCTTTCGATCCCTGAATTTGTGTAGTGCATTCGGTGCTTCGTCATGTCTACGCGGACATATTGATTGCCCTGATTTTTTTTGCCGAGTTGAGAAAACTCTTCATAATAAATCTGAGTTTCGTAGTGAAGGCGTCCATTAGGCTTGTCTTAACTATCGTATTCTGAATACCATTAAATTCAAGAATATCCAGATATTTATATGATTCACCTGCAGCCATTGCCTCCATGTCATTTTTGAACCCGTTCTCTAACTCGGCGGTCCCTCATTTCTCTCTAGTTAAATGCACTGTTCTGCATTTATCTCGTTCGAACTCCATGCGGATAGAATTTTAAAACTGCTTTATGACATAACATTTATAGCTGAACTAGCGTAAAGCTTCAGGTCATCTATGTACAGAAGATGGCTAACTTGATGACCATTCTTATTATCATAAATTCTGAACCCAAGGCACAAACTGTTCAGTGGTTTGCTCAATGGGTTCAACACTCGACAGAAACATAGTGGACTGAAGGAGTCTCCTTGAAATATACGCGTCTTAATACCAGTCTTGCGAGTTTTTACAACATCCTTTTTGTTATTCTGTACGGATTCAGATGAATTTTGAGCATCTGGTTTTTAAGGTAACATATACGTATATCCTGGAGCATAAAGCCTGGCAGTAGATCTGGGTGTTCAATCACGTTCTGAAAAAACCTTGCCAGCGAATAATGCATACTCGTCAGGTACTTGTATCAGAAGTTGTGCACCGTTTCCGGACCTAAAGCTTTGGAGTTACTTGCCCTTTTTAGGACCGCTGAAACATTTAAATCTGTGATGTTTCTCAGCTGAATTTCGGGGTTATTGCCTGCTCTTCCTGACTCTAGTTTGAATCACGCAGGGTAAAAATTTTATCTATTCATTTTTCCCCAAACACTCGACCAGTCATATATTCCAATTGACGGACTTCGGCGTATTGCTGGTTATTTTGCTTTACACTCAGTTTGCGGTAGAACCTTCTTCAATCTGTCTAAAAGCTTCGATTATGTTGCCTTCTTGATCTACTTTTCTATTACCGACGCAGTCTGATAAAAAGAGCATCAAGTAGTCGCCGATGGAAGTCCATAATTTAATCCAATATTAATGGTGTGTCTCCATGTGCCGTGGTGGGTCTCGATTCCTTTCTAGGACAAAAGCTGCATTTGCAGGCTTAGTTCTACGTCCCAACATTCATTTAGGCACAGAATGCCTTAATGTTGGTTGTACATATCTGAACTTTAGTAAAGCATGAACAAAATTCCTGTCAAGATGCTGTAGTTTTTCTGGGATTTAGCTATAAACATCTGTTTAGATAGTCACGTCCCAGCATAAGATGGAATCTTCGTTTTCTGAAACGGGCATTGGAATCTATCTGTAGAAAGACATTCATTCTGTTAAGAGCCCTGGGTTTAGGGAAAGTTGTTGATGTATAATGTCCGCTAAATCATTATGTTTGTGCGTATATTCTCTCTGAGCTATTTAGCGACAGCCATCAATAATGTGCTCGATGGATTCGTTGGCATCTCCATCTAATCGTCACCGGTCAACACCGTCTTGATGTTACATGTGTTTGCGATAATTTCTGATGCTCACGACCTTCTCCTTTATCGCAATGACTAATCCTTTCGTTTCTGGATACAAAACAGCTTGACAAACAACGCGGAAACATGCGAGTCCAGGAAAAACATTAGAAACCCAGCGGTAGAACAATTCAGTAAAAAGGTTTATACCGCTAGAACGATTGTAGATAACATATGAATAGCTTTCAATTGTCCTATGACGTTGAATTTTGATTGAAATGCTATAATACTAACGTGTATTATTTTTCTCTAGTAAATAAAAAAGAACCATTTTATTTGTCTCGTTGTAAAAACAGTAGTTCTGTTTGTGATTTTCGAACTCGTTCTCTAACTCTGCGGTCCCTAATTTCCCTCTGGTCCAATGCACTGTTCTGCATTTATCTGGTCCGGACTCCACTGCAGTGTTTTTAGGCGAAACTAGCGTATAGCTTCAGATCACATATTTACAGGAGATGGGTTACTTAATGACCATCCTCATTGACACGTATTCTGAACCCATGAAACATGCTGTTTAGTGTTTTACGTAATGGGTTCAACGGGAAAAAAGCCATTGTGCGCTGAACGTGACTCCTTTAAATATATCCGTAGCCATGTGTATTGATCTAGTTATCCTTAGTGTCTCACGACTTACAAAGTCAACAATGCGTGATCAGATTTTGGTTAAGTTTTAAGCATCCAAGCAAATAGTCATTCAGCACAGAAAGAAACGCTTGTTTGTAGTTCATGGAGACCATGTGTAAGTTCCGTTGATGCTTAGGAAATTTATTAATGGCAGCTCCGACTATAGTGACGAGATCTTTACTACTTTACTTCAAAGTTACTTTGTTCTTCGGCAAGGATATCATTCTCGTCACAATGAGAATATACCTTGTTTGAAATGATAGCTGTAAGAAATTTATAAATTGTTAGAAGACAGGCTATCGGTCGAAATTTATATGGATTTGGAGAGTCTGGGTTTTCAGGTATCATATACGTAGTAGCCGTCAAATTCATGAGAGGAAAGCTGAAGCCTTACCAGGATACTAATGCGAGAATACTTTCGGCAGATAGGTCCGGAAGTTACATTCATAGTTTCTTACAGCAACCAATCCCGACGCAACCAGAACGTGTACGTCGTCCACTTCTGCTCTTTCTATCCCAGAAGGTAAGCAAAAACGGGAAATATACGACACTCGCGAATGCAGATGACATATTATTGCTAGCAAAGAGCGAGGAGGCCTTAAAGGAGATGCAAGAAATGTTGAGAATATACATTGATAGGAATAAGTTATAGCTGAATGCGAAAAAGTCCAAGGTCATGGTGTTCAGGAAAGGAGGTGGTAGCAATAAAGGAGTCGAGTGAAACTGAAAGGAAATGATGTTCATATAAAAGAGAGAGAGTGTGAAATTGTCAAATCCGGTGATAAGGTATGTATGGGAGCTGGAAAGGAAGTTGTCGCTAATGTGGAGTGTCTCATTTTATGGAGTGGATGTAAAGTGTATGTGAAGTGGACACTGTGGTTGCCAAGGCGTACGCCTAATTACACTTTCATGAAAGAGACGGAAACAACGAGTTTAGGAATTATAACAGGAAGCCGAGCGTTTAAACACGAGCAGCAATTTTTTGAAGAGGGGGGAAGTAAGGTGGTGAGGAGGTGTTTGTTGGAGGAGAACAAGAAAGGGGATGGGAAGACGGTGACTATAAGGGAAAGGCATTTTAAAAGGAATGAACTGTAGATGGATGAAGTAAGAAGGGTGCACGAGAAACGAAGGAAGTTATTTGAGAAGTTCAAGAAAAACGGCATGGAGAGAAAGAAGGTTGAAAGGGAGTAAAGAATTACAGAGTCAAGGTTTAACAGAAACTATGCGTGGATTATGCTGAGGGAGAAAGCGCGATACTTGTTTGAAAAAGAAGAGAAAGGAAGTCAGGGGCTAATGGCGAAGATGAGATATGGGTGGATAGAGGATTTTAATAGGTTTGGACTCTATAGAGAAAAGAACGTTTCAATTTTGCGAGAAGAGGGATGCAAAACTGGAACACTGGTTGGAGGAGTGAGATGAGGTGGAAAGGAGTAGGATATTTAGTTGGGTATTGATGCATGAAAGGGGGGACAAAAGGCCAGTCACATGGGTCAACGGGGTGTTGAGTAAGATGCAGAAGATAAGAAGGAAGGTAAAAGAGGAATGGAGAAGAAAAGATTGTAAATAGGAGATGAAGTAATGGATATAAGGAACGTGTAAATATTGTAAATAATATATATGTATCAGGTAAAATCCCCAGAGGCAGAGTTTGGCAATGCGAGGTAAAGCGATTAAGCAGTCATGCGTGCGAGGCGAAGCGAGGAAGGCAAGGCTATAAGAGCGAGCGGTTTTAAAAATAAGGTGTGGATTTCTGTTAGTTTTAAAGAGTTAGTTGTAAGAAATTTCCGTAAACAAGTGAATTGTAAGCAAAGTCAATTTTGTAAGTCCAGTAGGCCGAAATATAAACGTTTATCTATCTAGTATATTTTTGTCCTAATTCAGAACAACCATCTGAAATCACAACCGTTAGATTTTCCATGTTACGACGGAACATACTCCCTGGAAAGGCTGCGATATGCGTTGGATTACAGACAATGAATGTAGCAGTTAGATATAATGATAGTGAACAAGAAAGCGTATATGTACATTTAGCCTTAACTTAATATCAAACATTTAAACAATAACTAAACTAAATTTCGAGAAATGCAACGCAACTTGGCGTAGCTCTTTGGTTTGTTGGGAAGTTGTTCGATAACAACTAGAATAATAAAGTCAGTTTCCTTTGCAGGAACTGCTCCGTTGATTAGAATAATTATTTTACAATGAAAGCAACGATTAAAACAAATTTAATGATTATAAACTAAAATAATTTAAAGTGGAAATAAGAGATCAAGCTTAAATCTAAGCAAACTAATTCGGTTGACTGATGTTAGTAAAATTACGCAGTTGGCAATAAACATAGTCGAGTTATATTGCATATGTAGATGGCACTGGCAGTATTGACTGATGCCACTCTAGCAATGTCGTCGCTTCCAGGAAACACCTCAACGATCACACACAGTGTCCACCTTGTGCATCCCAGATTTTTTACCATTTTTGTCGAGCTTGTAATTCGTTTAAGTACTCTTTGTACTATCTTTTCCAAAAAATCCGGTCGAACTTTGGTGATAAGATTTTATGTTGGTAAACTGTTATCTGGAACTGAAATTTTCCTCGTAACGATAACGATAACGAGCTTAAATGTACGTAAACTAATTCGGTTGACTGATGTTAGTAAAATTACGCAGTTGGCAATAAACATAGTCGAGTTATATTGCATATGTAGATGGCACTGGCAGTATTGACTGATGCCACTCTAGCAATGTCGTCGCTTCCAGGAAACACCTCAACGATCACACACAGTGTCCACCTTGTGCATCCCAGATTTTTTACCATTTTTGTCGAGCTTGTAATTCGTTTAAGTACTCTTTGTACTATCTTTTCCAAAAAATCCGGTAGAACTTTGGTGATAAGATTTTATGTTGGTAAACTGTTATCTGGAACTGAAATTTTCCTCATGTAAAAAATCTAATGCTGGACCTATCAATATATGAGCCGAGTTAATAGCAATAGGATTGCTTAAATTTTGACTAAGAGAGTGTTTATTTGCTCATAAGTGAGTTTGGGATATTTCAATACGCGTTTTAAGTGTTTAAGCTCTTTACAGCTATACCTAATAGGGAGATAGAGGTGGATTGAAATGCCATTGGATTATTTTAGATAGAGCAAATTCTTCAATGTCGAATAAACCGTAAATCTCGCGAAGTTCTTTATTGGCTTCTACAAAATTGGTACCATTGTCCAAGTAGATGTGTGCCGGTACATCCCTCCGTCAAATGAATCAACGCAAAGCTGCCAAAAAGCCCTATGTTAAGAGGTCGGTCACAAAGTTGATATGGACCGCTTTGGACACCATGCAAACAAAAACACACCCATAAGTTTTGAGAAAATTTAATTTGCAATATTTTCTTTCTTTAACAAACCCAACAAATCTACCCCTGCACTTCTGAAAACTGGAGCTTCTGTTATCCTTGATTCGTATGAAACCGCGACTTGAGCCCGCATCATTTTTGATCCTTCTTGAATGCATTCTACACAATGATTGACAATTTTCATAACTTGATTTTTTCCGTTTAGAATCCACAACCTTTCGCGAAGAGTGTATAAATACAAAAATAAGATCATTTGCCTTAAAAAAAAACGGATTCAATTCGTTTAATTTGGTAGCCTTCCTATACGAGACGGTGACTTCACCGGGAGTAGGTTCTCGAGGGGTGGTGAGAAGTTTTATTTTCTCCGAGAATCTCTCGTGTTGTATTCTTGCGATTAATCGACGTTCAGCATCTACGATCTACTGACATGACAATGGACTATTTCTTTTAGACTTCAGCTTCTGCCAGCGTAGGCAATAAGCGACAAGCCTTATCAGCCGTTGAAATGATAAAACGCGAGAACAGATGTAGTCGCACGTTCCTGTACTGAGAAAACAAATACCCCCTTCAAACCTAGTGCTTTAATCGATGGTAATTCAACCAACCTAGGACACTCTTCTTTAGAATAAACTCACCAACTAGGAACTACAATCCAAAGAGAATTTTTGATAAAATATGCTGGTAGTTGTCCCCTAGAGAGAGAGAGCGTCAGCAGGATTATTCTCAGACCGGGCATTTCTCCATTGAACTCGAACACCTTCTTTCTGAATATCTGCGAATCTAGTAGCCACGAATGTCAGTAAAAAATGCGGAGCTTTTTTCATCCAACAAAGTACGATGGTAGAATCTGACAATAAGAATGTGTTCTTTATTGGAAACTTGAATTGAAGCTGCGATTCGACGTAGAGTTTCTTGAAAAGCGCCGCAACACAAAGTTCTAACCGTGGAATCGTGACACCAATTAACGGAGCCACTCTAGACTTGCTACAATGTTAACTGTAACGACACACTTCCTACCTAAAGTTCTGGCGAAAAAACATGCTCCATTCACACATATTAATTTTATGGCTAGGATGTCTTGAAACAGCGATTCGTCTCAAGTGATTTTACGTTTTCAACAATCCAGTATAAGAATCTTAGCGCAAGGTCTTATGGGTCCCAATAGGCCCAGAAGATCGAAGATTTTTGAAATGTTTGATAAAAGTTATCTTGTGTCGATTGCTCGTATCGTGTATGTTAGATCATCGCGTTGAGAATCTCAAATCATTCGAAGAGTTTTTCGAATAGGATTTTCTTTAATCGCGCAATCTAAGTTAAATTTTTTTTTCAATGTCATTTAAAACAGACGTATGATTAGATGCCTAGTGTATAATGCAGAAAACCCCACGGGCCAGTAAATCGATAATTTTGTCGCGAATATTTAAAATTTCTTGGATTGAGTTCGCGCCAGAAACTAGATCATTGACGTAAAAATCGCGTAAAAGAATTTTACTAGCACATGGGAAATGCTTTTCTTCATCGCGAGCCAGCTGATGTAATGTGCGAATCGTGAGAAAAGGTGCGCAGGCAGTTCAAAACGTTAGTGTGTTTAGTTGAAAAGTCCTTATCTCACACTGATGGTACCACAAAATTTTCTGAAATTTCCTATCATCTGGATGAACTAGGACCTGCCTCTACATCTTTTCGATGTCAGCGGTAATGAAAAGTGTGTGTCCCAAATCGAAGTGTTTGTTTAAAAATGTTATTCTGAATCGTGGGATCTACCAACATAACCTCATTAAGTGAAATACCCGTCGAAGTTTTAGCTGATGCATCGAATACCAGCCTAACCTTAGTAGTTTCACTAGATGTTTTAATGACGGCGTGATGCGGAAGGTAACATCACTCACTGGTATTATTATCACAGAGAATTATGTGATTTAACGAAATATATTTTTCCGTTACCCTGTAATATTCGGATTCTAACTGAGAATTCGACTCAAACTTCCTTTCAAGTGCGTAAAGCCGTTTTAATGCTTGAGTTCTAGATTCCCCTAATTTGAATTTACTATCATGGAAAGGAAGTCGCACGATGTATCTACTCGTCGCATCATGCTGAGTGTAATCTGCGAAATATTGTTCGCATAAGCATCATCACGAGATTTCAAAGGTTCAAGATCAAAATCTTCTATTGCCCAAAAGCGTTCAATAAGTTTTTCTAATTTGACCACATTTCAAGAAACTCTTGCAGATGCTACGAGAACGTCCGACCCTCCTGACACAAGCCAACTTTAAGTAGTTTTTTGTAATGTAACTTGAGATTCCTGGTATTGAAGCTTGATCTGACCTGTATGCTATCAATAAATCGACTGGCTTAGGCACTTGAAATTGCGGATCTGCTAGTTGCAAGTTCTTAGTAATGTCAAATAAATCCCAAGGATTAGTTTCATTGGGCACGAGATCAGATATTTTTAGAATTATGAAGAAATTAAAAAATTTTGTAATTTGAACAGAATGCTACTTTTTAATGCAATCGTTAGAAACAGTGCATAAACCAATAACTGCTCCAATATTCATTGAACAAGTTTGTTTATATAATTTTAAGGAATTCGCAAACTTCTCAGTAATCAAATTAATAGTTGGATTTAAGGAGGTGGAAGCTTTTGATTCTCCCCTACCCTTAAAATGTTCTGAATAGGATGTTTTAATTTGCTTCTCTAAATGCAACAAATTTTGATGATCTCGATCACACTTCTTGCAACATTTCCTTTTTTGTATAGATAATGCTCTCCAGTGAGGCGAAGTTTAAATACCGTAGCTTGAATAAATTTGTTTAATTCATTTAATTTTGAAAGCTTGTTCCCCTCTAATTTATCTTGTCATCTAGCTAAAATGCTTTACGGTAAACACCGTTCTAAGATTCTGAACTTGCTTTCCAAATTCAACCTGCATTTCGTCTAACATACTAAGATGTTGACACGCTTTATTTACAAGTGAAGAAAGTTTGTCTGGCTCTGCTTTCGAAAGCATCAGCAAATCTAAAAGACTATCAAGAAACTCGGTCAGCTATTGCCAAGCTTTCCCATAATTATCGCTAATATCCGCACGCGAATGCACGAGTGCTACGAGTCTATGTTTCCGCGTAATTTATTTATTGTGACGTCCATCGAAGCATCGAAGGTCGATACCGTTATTTCTGGTAATTTAGGTTTATCCTGTTGTTCAGTAAAAGTGAAATTACTGCTATTCAACAGTGAATTCTCAAGGAATGTCGCGGTTTGTATATTCGCGACTGCGATTGCAACATCGTAGTAATTTGCTTTTATTTCTGGAAACGCATCAAGGCGCTGGTTTTCAGGTTGTAACGCGATCAATGTATTGTTATATTTTAAGTATTCTTTAAAAAACTATTAATGTTCGTTAAACGTCATTTTGCATTAACCGGATTGCAGGTTGAACTGTCAAGATAGTTTTTATTAAGTCGCGATAGACCTTTCCAACGTAACCACAGAAAGTGCTATTTTGAATAGCTACAAAGTCGCCTTAATTACGAAAAATTATCTTTCCTAGAGTGGTCGAGACGAGATTAAAAATGTCAACTTATTTTCAGAAAAACAGAAGCTTTGCTGGAATCGAATTACGAACGTGGGGAATAAATCACATATCTTTAACCTACTAAATACTAAAGTATTTCAAAACAAGTACTTATCTTGAATTATTCCTTTAGATGTAGCAGCCACTGGATGGTGAGGAATCCTTGTCGAGAGCGACAACGTTTTGAGAAGATCCTCTATATTTTAGGTTATCCTTTATTTTCGGGAACACGCATACGCCACCGACGTTAAGATGCGCGCGCACTCGATCTGGAACCGGATGCGCGAATTCCGGGAAGCACGCCGTAACCCGCGTGTGTGAGACGCGAACCGATTGCATATATGAGGTGAATAAAACCTCACAGGAGGCACCATGTTATGATTCACTTTTTGCGCCCTAGGTATCTTGGCAAATTTGTTTTACTACTTTAAACTTGGCTTCGGTCGTTAAAATAAATAGCAATCATTCAATAGGGAAAAAGCTTTAGCATAAAAAACCCTAATTAACTGAAAGACAAACAAAAGGAAACTAGACATTGAAGATTTTATCGAAAAAAACTAAACGAATCGGACGCGCAGTATCGCACACACACACACACACACACACACATACACATCTCCACGCCGCACCGTGGGCTTTTCGTAGATAACGAAACGAAAAAACAATGGTCGATGATGACGACCGACTCGAGACTAGGCCGTTCCGGTTGCCCGCGCACACTTAATGACGCCTTGAACCTCCCCTTCAACTTTCAGGCATATTTACATTATTACCTAAAGCCCGATTCACAGCCGTTCAAGTTTCCATGCTGCGAAGGAACAAAGTTTGTACCTTTTCGTCGTTTTTTGCTGGCTGTGTATAGTTAAAATTTATTGTAGTTGAATTTTTTAACAAGAAATTATTAGAATTTATAATTTTTACATCAAATTGAGTGGGTTTTTTTAAACCTAAAAAGTCAAAACTTTAATGCCATAATCTCCACAAAATCGAAATATGTTCATTTTTATTTAAAACTATAATTGTAAATTCTTTTTTATCATTTAGACAAGTTACACTCGAGCAATAATGCGCCGTGAGTAGTAAAAAACATAAAAATTACCATTTTTAACATTGAAGCCAATCTTTACGAAACCTTTTCTAGCGATTGCTTGTCAACCTCTCCTCGGACTGCTTCTTCTTTAAATGCTTTGTATTAATTAGTTTTGTATTGTTTTTGCAGCAAATCAAATGTAAAAGCTCAGTTTGGCAAGTCATAATCAAATCATCTAGTACATACCAGTCCCTAGTGAGAGATGCCTCAATGTTATGTGCTACAAATGCGACTCACTGCCAATTTCTTGTACAATTCTTTTTTTTCCAAATGAGAGATTCAACAAATCTGACTCGCCACAAATATAACTTACCACAAATGTGGCTAACCGCAAATGTGACTTACCGCAACGTGTTTTGTCGGAAATTGTCATCATCCGAACCCTTTTTTCACGTATTTGTTATAACGCTAAGCTAGCCTTAAATTTTGTGGGAAGAAAGAATAGATTTAATGCTTTTGGTTAAGTATTTTTTATAATGATAAGGTAAAGCAAGACGAAATATTACAAAAAACGGAACAGGAGAATTGAACTACTGCTGGTCAACGATATCTAAAGAAACGTAAATGATCCTGAAATCATTCAATATAAATAAACTTTAAATTTAATCTTTGATAAATTTGTTTTCAATTAATATTTTTTCCTAGAATAATAAATATTTCGTGTTCAAAATTTGATTAATGATAGCGAATATGCTAAAGGACCTCCCTCCACACTTTTTTGTGGGTTAATTCAAAAAGTTTAATTTGGTTAATTTGTATAGCGCTTAGGAATTTATATCGATTTCATCAGTGATAGATTCCTCCGACTATTTTCCTCTTAATAATAATTATTTTGTCTTCAAAATCTGGGAAATTATAGCAAATATGCTCATTATCGGAATGATAGACAGATAAAAAACGACCCTAGCCTCAAAATAATGCATATGCTTACAATTTTTATTTAGCACAATATTTTTGTTGTTTTTAATATCCCTCTAAAAAGAGTCGAGGGACGTCCACTATGATATTTTATAGCATCTCCAAATTTAGTTTTTTAACATTTTTATTTTTGCGGGAAAAAAGCAGGGGGGTTGTACACAATTGACCACACGACACAGTATCACATTCGCCTAATAAGATTTAATATTCAATATTTAGTTTTGTTTAAACATTAACTATTTTAGCAATGTTTTTTAGACTCCAAACATAATGTTAGGGTAGCCCTAAATGAGTCTTCAATTATGTGATGAGAAAGAATGGGTTTCATTCACACAAGACATGGCATGAAATTGCATAACATGAAATGAAATGCATGACGCGACGTGACACGATACGACACCCCACGACATGACACATATCATGACGCATGACATCACATGACATGAAACATGATAAGACATGGCACATGGCATGCTGTGACATAGCGTAACACGATACGACACGACATGGCATATGACATAAATACGACATAATACAACGCAATACTGTATGACATGAAAGTACATGACATGACAAGACACAAAATTACACGACATGAGATAACATGGAATTGCATGATACTAGACGACAAGACACTGCACTACACGGCATGATTTGACGTGACGTAAAATGATATGCCATGGAATGGCATAGTATAATATGACACGAGACGATCTGTCATTCTGTCATTTTATCATTCAGGAATTGTATCGTTTTTTTCGTTTCGAGTTTAGTTATCTTGTCATTTGTTCATTCTGTCATTTTTTCGTTTTATGGTTTGTTCGTTTTCTCAATTTCTGACACTGTCACTTTGTAGCTTCATTTTGTCTCTTTATCCGTGTGTAATTTTATAATTTTGTAATTTCGTTGTTTTGGGACTTTGCCATGTCATCATTTTGCTATCTTGTATTTTTTTTCGTCTTTTTCACCAATGCTTTCCTGTACTTTCATGAACGACTGAATTCTGTGCATAGTATTTCTTACGATAATTTCAGGAGATACTTCTCGCTTTTCTTATCAATTCTTTTCTGGCTAAGTAGATTCTCATATAATTTCTGTTACAGTGCTGGATGTGAGAATTTAGCGAAACACGACATGTCCATCCTTTAATTATTGTTTGATTGCAGACTTTTAAAAATTTTGAACTTATATTTGTGTATGTCTGTAATGGGACTAGTTTATGCCAAAAATGGGTGAGAGATTCATTGGTGGGATTGATAGCGACACGCTCTTCAAACGGCAAGTGAAAACTGCAGCTGCTAGTTTTTCCCAGGAATAACAAATTCTAGGTAAGGCTTTGACTTGAGTTTCACTTGGTGATGTGTTGAGTTCGTCCCTAGGAGATCGACGCACAGTGGGACAAGATTCCAAAAAGCTGGCCAAAAGTCCAAAAAAGAATATTCGATTCCTGAAATTTCAGGTAGTAGGTCCCTTAGACAAATGTCGCAAAGGTTTAGTTCAACATCTCCAACCATTATACCTGCTTAGATCTATTAGTTCAAAAGTAGCCCTCGTGCAAGCAAGTTGTGTCGGTGACGTGCCAGAAAACTCAGCGTAGTGTTCAAAGTGACGCCAAAACTTATGAAATTGACGGATTTAAAACTTAAAATGTGGCGTCTTCTGTTGAAAGTAAGTACAATACTGATATATTAGTCTTAAGTTTTGTCTATCATGCGTTAAAGATAAAAAAAATTCCTGAATATAATAGAAAAAAATGAGAAATCCCTATGAAAAATTATAAGCACGTAGTGCGACCGGCCCTGTTGTAGGTTCTAGATTAAGATATCCCTTGATAGAAAATCAAAAATATAGCTGCCCCAAACTGCCCCCGGCCCAAGTAGTACGTTCTTTTTATAAAAAAAAACATATTTTGTTAGAAAAAGTAAAGATTATAGGTTATAAACCCAAAATATCTAGAAATGTTTCTAAAATGAGTAATAGGGCGTTGAAAAATGTATACACTAGTGTATTTATGCTATGGGCCCAGAGCCGTAAATGGCCCTAATCAGGTTTAAATAATTTTTTCTTCTGATAAATAAATATTTTTCCTTGTGAATTTCAAATCTATGCCCCAAAATAAGAAAATTTTGTATTTTTATATTTTTGGCTAATGTTCGGAATTGAGTGTTATATTTTATTAAGTTAATTGTTTTCCTTTAATTTCACTCATTTCACATCGACTTTTCGATTAAGACTCTAATTTTACATGTTTACATTTTAACGGAATTCTAATTTTAAAGTGTAATCGATTTCTTCTTTTATCCTTATTCATCTATCGTTAAATCATATACCTTTAATGAGTGAGAACTTTGTGTACCTTCTACAAGTAAATGTCAGTCGTCGTCCGAGCGTTAAATTGAGAACTTGTCGCGTCGTTTCGGTAGACAAGTTCCAATAATAATGTGTATTCTAATGTAATAATTTATTACATTTAATTTATTTAAAATATATTAGCTTATGTTTTAGAGCAATTTTGATAACCATATAAAAATGTGTTGTATTCTTAATATCAGTGACCCGTCCTTCAATGTTTTTGTCGTTGTGAAAATTGAAAAACATCACGTCCTTTTTTTACAATAAACTTTCTCACTCGCGAACATTTTTGGTCGTTCGAGACTGGATATCTTTCAGTGTGCAGCTCTCGGTTCATGTGTGAGTGATCGTACAACAATTTATTCATCTAAATCAATAATTTAGAATGCGGCAGTGACGTTTGACAGTTTTTACTCTAGTGTTCTCCTGAGATTATTTAGAGTGAAAAGTGACTTTTGAAACCTGATGTTAAGAGACATGTGCATCGGACAACCTAAGCTGCATCTCTATCAACATTTGCACCGTGGAAAACGTAGAAGGAGCATTAATTCAACTTGAATTGCGACACGTGTATGTCCTTTAGAATCGCGTGTTATGAAACAATGTCAATAATGCACAGAATTCACATTCTGCGAGTGAATTGTATTGACAGTAACAAGTGCGCGATACTATCAAATAAAGTGAAACTAAACTATATATTCTTAATCACGTTTACTGATTCGCTTGATAAATTTGCTTCGCAAAATTTATTTACATGACTTCGAACTTTCGAAATAGTGACGTCACTTCTCACACAGAACTGTCACGTGAAATATTTAATTTGACATTCGCATTAATTATTTTCAGATTGGTATGTTCGCTTGAAATAGATACTTTCGAACGTGTCAACTTTATGTCATATGCGGACGACAATTTTTTTAATTTTCTTAACCTTTTTAACTTAATCAGTTTTAATTCTTTTTTATTTTTTAACTTTTTATTTTTTAAACTATGATTAGCAGCAATTCGTGTTAGTGTATTAGTCTCGAGTCAACAAATACACGTCGTAACATTGCATTAATCAACTTTCGGGACGACGATTTAACTATTTTATTACCTGTGGGAACATTAAGATATTTCTTTTTAACTTTTAACTAATTAGTTCGATCGCTTAAAATGTCTAAAACACAGGCTGAGCAATGCCTTCTTGAGCAAGTGAAACTTGCTGGCCGAATTAAAAATTCGTTCCAATCGGTTCCAACAGTACACACACGCAGAATGCTTCGAGCACGATTAGAGACGCTCGAAACAAATTACTTAAAGTTTCAGCAACAGCATTTTGAGTTGTTAAAAGTACCTTTAGAGGGAGAAGTCACATATTTTAAGGATGATATTTTCAGCGAAACAGAAGAGTGGTATCAAGTTTCTAAGGGTAAATTCTTCAATGCAATCGACTCTCTTGCCTCCGTACAGGCATCTAACTCTTCAATGAGCAGTAACCAGCATGTGTCATCATACAGAAATCGCGGATGTTGTTAAATTACATCATTTAAAAACAAATTTAACATGACAGCCGGCATACCTCCTTAAAAACATTCCGGTTACAAACAAAAATTATAAGCGTGCGTGGGATTTGTTAGTAAAACGTTACGAAACTAAGAGAATATTGATAAACTCTCTCTTGTCTATTCTCTTTTCGTTAAAGCCTCTAAAATCGGAATCAGCTTCGAATTCTAAGGATCTTGCCAATGCAGCTGAAGTAAACTTAGAAACTCTAAAAGCACTCAAATGTCCAGTTGATTATTGGTCACATTTCTGAGTCTTTCATCTAACCAACTTACTGGACTCACAAACTCGACGTGACTAAGAGACATCACTAGGTGATACCACAGAATGTCCTTCTTATTATTCCTTGTACACATTTCTTGAGGGCAAGGTTCGTACATTAGAGATTCTTGAAGGCAATCCAGCTAAATTTAAGGATTCTTCAAATTCAAAGTCGAATGACAAATCACATGGATTTGAGTGTGGTATAGGAAGCCGCGTGTCCAACAAGAATTCTGCATCGTCATCTCACCTTTCAACAGATCAGTCTCAGAATTTTCATCAAGTTTGAAAATGTTTTGGCTGTGGGAAAGCACACTTCTTAATGTATTGCGCTCAATTTAGAGCTATGAATGCAATACAACGAAAGGATTTTGCAGCTAAAAGAAAATTATGCCTCAACTGTCTTCGTCAACATTCAACAAGCGAATGTACTTCATCAAGAACGTGTCGATTTTGTGATCGAAAAAATCACACCATGCTTTATCAGGATGCGACGAAATCGAACATCACTCATCAGGCACCTTCAACTCAGGGCGAAGATCGTACACATTACATACATTCATACATTGTACATACATTCATTATTTCAGCATCAAGTATGTGACTGGACCTAGAGCAAAAGGTTTATTACCTACAGCTGTCATCAAGGTCAAGTCAATTAGAGGTGCTTCAGTGTTTGTGCGTGCACTCCTTGATCAGGGTTCTGAAGTGTCTCTCGTATCTGAGTCTCTCGCACAACAACTCAAGCTCGCGCGTTCAAGTTGCGGGTTAGGTTTGCTAACTATCAGTGCGGGGCCACTTACACCAACTCACAGTACAATCTCGTGTTTCTCGTGCTTCCGCGTCTTACTCCACATCGCCCACGTTTCGAAAAGGGCAATGGAAATTGGTCTCATCTTTGAGGTTTAAATCTAGTGGACCCAGATTTCGGTAACTCAAAAATGATCGACGTGATCATAGGAGCAGACGCTTGTCCTTATCTGCTACTTCCGAACATTCGGAAAGGTGTCTTTAATGCTCCTGTTACTCAGGAAACATACTTCGGTTGGACCTTATCTGGGAAAACTGCAAGAGATTTGTTGCCTAAAGCAACTAAAGAGCCTTCTTTGGTACTAGAGATGCATGTTTTTGTGCAAAGCACCGTAGACTCAACAACTTCTTCGTGTTGAAGGTATCTTCTTATTGATCATCATCATCGACGTTGTCTTCATGTTGGTGTCCAGCTAAATTTTGGAACCTTCAGGCAAACTTACTGGATTCTACGTGGTTGATCAGTTGTGAGGGCCTTCATTCATCGATGTTTACCATGCCTACGGTATCAAGCCGTAAAGTCTTAGCAGTTGATGGCAGACTTTCCAGCAATTCCCTCTACTCTGAGTCGACCATTTCTACATGCTGGCGTCGATTATGCTGGACCTCTTTACTTACGAACAACTAAGGGTCGTGGTTACCGATCATATAAAGGCTACATCACAGTCTTCGTTTGCTGTTCTACTTGAGCTGTCCACTGAGAATCAGTCTCGGACTATACGGCTGATGTCTTTCTAGCTGACTACTTCAGATTCATTTCTCGACGTGGCATTTGCGCTACCATGACCAGCGATCAAGGTAAAACTTCGTTAGAGCGGACGTCAAGCTCAGAGCGATGTTTTCAGCAGCTTGTTCAAGTTCAAGTAGAGGCCTGTTTGAATTAAAGACCTCTTAAATCCATGTCTGATAATCCTGATGATCTTACGGTTCTTACTCCAGGTCATTTTTTGATTGGAGAACCTCTCAACAGTATTCCTGAGCCAAATTACATTGAAATTGCCTCAACTCGCTTATCTCTAAGGCAATTGTTACAACAAATGCATCAGCTTTTCTGGCAACGTTGGTCCTCGGACTACCTAAAAGAGCTTCAACCTCGATCGAAGTGGAGGACTCCTTATCCGTCACTTGAAGTTGGTGATCTCACTTTTATCCGTGATGAAAATTCACTACCAACAAAGTGGCCTTTAGGTCGTATCGTTGAGCTTCATCCCGGTTATAATGGTCATTTGCGCGTTGTGTCTCTTCGCACTGCGAGTAGTTTGTTTAAGCGCCATATCGTAAAATTGTGTCTTTTGTCAAAGACGAGAGACAATGTTGAGAACTCGTCTTAAAGTATCGTATAAATTCTTTTCAGTTATGTTATTTGAATGTTATTATTTATTAATTTATTTTATTATTTCTTTCTTTCTTTCTTGTTATTTTAACGAAAGTTTTAACTGTTTATTTGTTCGATCGTGGTTATAAAATTGTAATCTGTTTAATGGAATCCTAATTTTACAGTGTTATACATTTCTTCTTGTATTCTTCTTCCTCTATCGGTGAATCATATGCCTTTAATGAGTGAGAACTTTGTGTACCTTCTACAAGTAGATGTCAGTCGTCGTCCGAACGTTAAATGGAGAACTTGTCTCGTCGTTTCGGTAGACATGTTCGAATAATAATGTGTAGTATCCTAATGTAATAATTTATCACATTTTATTTATTTAAAATATTTTAGCTTATTTTTTAGAGCAATTTTAATAACCAGATAAAAATGTGTCCTTTGTTAATATCAGTGACCCGTCCTTCAATGTTTTTGTCGTTGTGAAAATTTAAAAACATTACGACCTTTTTTCACAATAAAATTTCTCACTCACGAACAGGTAAATATATTTTAAAAGGCCAAAAATAGCATTTAAAGTTATGATAATGAAAGAATTAAATACGATTTTGGGCCTTTAATAATAAATTTATTTAAAATAGCCAAATATAAAAGGTTTTCATTTTCAGGCGCGAATTCGAAATCCTTAAGAATAAATTAATGTGTTTAGAGGAAAAAATATGTATACATAGGTCCCACTACCGATTGTGTGAACATAATACTGTATCGAAAACTTCTTATCATATATCGTCAAAGAAAAATCAATAAAATGTCAAATATTACATAATACAATAACGTATAATTAATAAAGAAATAAGATAAATAAATTAAAATTAAATTGTTTGTAAAAGTTTTATTTTAAAAATTGAAACTAATAGCTTCTTTTAAATTTTCAGCAATTGGAAGTGATAGCAGCCCTAAAACAATCCGTTTATCGAGAAAAGAAATTTTTCTCCTAGTAAAAGACGACTTAAATGAAAGTTTTGGTATGGTCAAAGAAAAAATTGCGAATCATTTGTCCATAAAGTTTGAAAAGGATTTCACATTATTAGAGAATATGAAGCATACTCTAAGCACATTATTGTATGACTTAAAAAAATGACAGCCAGCAAGGAGGACTGAAACAAGATTTTTTAAAAATTGTGCTGCATGGCTATGTGTGTTCGTTTCATTTCAAGACATCAATGAGGTTTCGGCACATCCTGGACCGTCGTCAATAATGGGTCGGCCTTCTTCAATATTCAAACCACCTAGTGATCGATCAAAACGGAGGAAGACTGAAGAGCTACGGATGCAATCAACTGCAGACGAATTAGCATTTGCCACTCAAATGACCCTTCGAGCGACGGGAAAATTAGATGCTGCAAGAATTGTTAAAGACGTCACCTTTGGAACCCCAACTAGAGCTAGAAGGTATAGACAATGTTTAGATTCAATTTCAAAAGAAACTCTTTCTGGTGATGCTGCTTTATCACTCATACTCGAACAAAAATAGTCAAAATCTCAGTATCAGGGATTTCATAATTCAAGCAAAGGCAATAATTGTAAATTGTATCCAACGTATAGATTAGCGTATCAAGTAAAGCTTAAATGTTATCCACCTAAAACACAGATCACAGTATCCGAATATATTGCTGAAGTCAAGTTGCAGGCTTTATTGAACCACACAGTAGAAAGAATATTGTCAGCTCAAACGGATGTCATTAAGAGTTTGTCTTCGGAGGAAGTTAGTAAATTTCATTTAATTTGTAAGTGGGGTTGTGACGGTACTTCCGGACAAAGTACATACAAACAAAAGTTTACTGGCGATTATGGAAACAAATCCGATGCGAAAATGTTCTTCACTTTACTTGTGCCGTTACAGTTGGTAGCCGATCATGAGGTAACAAATAAAAGAATTATTTTATGGAAAAATCCAAGAACATCATCACCTATATTAGAATTCAGTTTTTACATGAAAATACTGCGGCCACTATTAAAGAAGTAGATGATATTAAACAGCAAGAAAGCAATCTTGTCCCTTTTGAAATAGTATTAGACGGAAAAGTTTTAATTGTTTATTTTCAACTCGCTTCAACGATGATAGATGGTAAAGTTTGTAATGCGATTACGAACAATGCATCCACTCATCGTTGTTATTTATGTCAAGCAACGTCAAACGACTTCAACAAAATTGACACAGAGTTTTACAAAAAGTAGTGACTACCAGTGGTTTGCAATTCTGTTTATTAACTCTTCATGCGTGGATTAGATTCTTTCAGTGTTGTTTGCATGTAGCGTATTGGCTTGATATAAAAAAGTGATAAGCGCATACTAAGGAAGAAAAAGCAAAAATGGATGCCCGAAAAAAAATACAAAAAGCTTTCCGTTTGCAATTAGGTCTTGTAGTCGATCAGCCAAAACCTGGATTTGGAAGCTCGAATGAGAAAAATACTGCTCGTAGATTTTTTGAAAAAGCAGATATTTCGGGCGCTATAACAGGAATTGGTATAGACTTAATCAAACGTTTCTATGTTATTTTGCAGACGCTTTCGAGTGGCCATGAAATGAATGTAAATAAATTCCAGGTTTTACATGCCAACTAATGCGCATAAATAGTAAACTCATCATTGCTAGCGCGTAAATGTTCCCGAGAAAAAAATATGGAAGATATTTTGTTAAGATTCATGCTGATGTCTGATCCATTTATTTCCAGCTTGCGTGATTTTCCGCAAAAAAATTTTTAATGATTATTATCAGAAACAGTCAAATTATTAATTCCGCCAATTCTTGGGATAGGTGAGGAAAGCTTTACCTATCCACCAGTTAAGTCAAGCGATTGTGTAACAGAGGATTTAGCAGATGAAAAGACATAAACATGTAAATTTATGTCGACTTTATAAAAATAAAAACATAATTTTCTGGTAAAAAAGTTGCTTAATTGCACTCCTTTTCATTAATAAATACTATAATATTAAAAAATGTCTTTAAATAATGATATTATTATATTTTTCTACATTTTAGACTTCGAATTCGTAACGAACTACTTTGAAAACCCCCTTATACCAATTTGGAAAGAATAAAAAAATTGATTAAGCATACTCGACCGCCATACTGAATCCGCCTTTTTTTTTTTGAATTTTGACTTCAGATTCGTAGTCAGCGACCCCGAAAACCCCCTTATACCAATTTCGAAAGAATAAAAAAATTTATTAATCATACTCGACCGCCATATTGGATCCGTTATTTTGTTTTTGGAAATTTTGACTTCGGGTTCGTAATTGGCGACCCTGAAAACCCCTTTATACCAATTTCGAAAAAATAAAAAAATTTATTTAGCATACTCATCTGCCATATTGGATCCGCTATTTTGTTTTTGAAATTTTCGACACCGGATTCGTAATAAGCGACTCCAAAAACGCCTGAGTAAGAAAATTTGGCCCATTTTATGAACATTTTCTACTTTTGGCCAGCTTTTCGGGATTCCATCCCACTGTGCGATGTCTGGGTGCATCTCAAAACTAAGACGACACATTGCATAATTTCTTACTTTTATGGTCTTAGCATGGTGATTTCTAATTGGCATAAACTTGTTTTGAGACGAACCTTTTTCGACACAGAAATGAGACTGTTAACAGATACAAAGGATTAAAATTGAATAATGAAAAATTTGTAATTATTCAATTAGTTATTTTTAATTTTAAAATTTAAAATCTGTCCGTCTGAACGAGTAGAACCCTGAAAAATTCTCTGTACAGAAATAAAAATGACAAAAATAAACAAATTTTTCTTTATCGTCATGAAACAAGTATAATACAAATGAAAATTCGTAAATGAATTGATTGCTATATGGATGAAAAAAAGTAATATTTCAGTCGATTGAATCAA
>JAAAKG020181896.1:0-25848 GCA_010014905.2 Druon quercuslanigerum
TAAATTTATATAATTATATAATTATTATAAGATTTTTAAGAAAATTAAAAAAAAGATTTTCGAATGTATCAGATGTGTCAGGAAAGATTTTAGGAGATTTTAAAGAAAATATTTTGATTTTATTGGATTGAAAAAATATCAGAAATATTTTTTATCTATTTAAAACGTTTTAAATTCTTGAAGATATTGGTATCTGTCTAGAGTTTTTATCAAAAAGTTGAAAAATCATTTAAAATGTAAAAAAAAATTCCGGCAATCTTCTAAATTATCCCAAGCATTTTAGGAAACTTTGCTTATTCTCTTGACACCTTTCGAGATTTTTTTGAAGCTTCTTAAGTTTATCCTACGTTTCTAAAACTGTGATTTACTTTCTAAATAACTCTGTAATTTACTAAATTATTTAATCTTACGGAATTGAAACATTTGGCTTTAAAACCTTCTACACTCTTTTTCAGAATCTCGGGAATTCGTTTAACGTGTTTAAAAATCTTCTTTATTTCTCTTTAAAGTACATGTTTAAAAATAAAAAATCATTAAAAATTTTCCCACGATACTTAGGAAAATAATTCAGTTTTTCTCATTTTTTCGGACCTTCTAATCTTATAATTTTTAAAAAGATTCAAATTTTGCCTGAATTTCGTTAATTCTGCAAAATTGACAAGTGCCTTTAGAGTTTTTCAGATTCTTTGAGAATTTTTTAAACCTTTTGCAATGTCTTGAAATGTTTTAAAATAATGTTTTAAAATTAATTTTTTTACACGAAAAATGATTTTAATTATTCCTAGAATAAATTCGAAAGTTTATTTTTTAAAGCAGCATGCACTTAAAAAAATATTGTACGTACCTTTTAAAAATTTTAGTAAATAATAAAAAATAAGTTGGTCAAAATAATTCCCCGTCATGAATAATCAAAAATGTTTCGTAATCTATTTTCAAATTTCTTTTAGAAATAATTTTAAAACAATCAATTAAGTTTTTCCTAAGAAGAGACTTTCATTCACTTGACACCCTGAAAGGTTCACTTTACCTTAAAACTCCTTCTAATAGCCAGATTAGCCACCGAAAACGAATCGTGAGGTCGGGGGAGCTATGGTTCATGCTTATGCATTTTCTGCTCTGCAAGAGGCTGGTCTACGCAATATGTAGCAGAGCCGACTCACCGGCACGCTTCGTTTGAATGTATTTCTCCCATATGGGAGAGTGGTGGGGGCCAAAAAATCCCACGTTCTGGAGACACTGACGTTTCTGCACCCACAGAGTTCGAATATCATAAAATTTTATTCGTTGTGGTCTATCTTTATGCCTGTGTGTTTGCCTGTATGCATAATTATCTGAATGTTGCAGTAATTGCAACTTTGGCAAATGTTAGTGCTTTTTCAAAATTGGAAAAAATTTTCTTAAGTCCTTTAGAAATTTCTACTAGGTATAAAATATATTTGGAAACTACTCTCATGAAATTTCATAATTAAAACGAAATTCACAGAGTTAGATAATTTTCAAAAATATGAAATTTTAGTTTTTAAGAGATTTATAAGTTAGTCAATATTCATAACGTGCCCCCTAAGTGTTCACATGACTTCCAGTCCTTGCAATATTTCCTCTCACATATTTAACAAACTAAAAATCTTAACCTTAATATTCACAAGTATTTACAACTGTGTCCATAAAGTCTTATATCTAATTCCTTATCTCTATTTCCTTTGATAGCGCAATTTAGGACTTTTTAGCAAACGATTGAGCGAGCGAGCGGTCGAAAACGAGAGTGCAAGTGCAAACGAGAAAGAGAGAGAGAGAGAGAGAGAGAGAGAGAGAGAGAGTGAGAACGAAAACGCATCTTGATCCACTTATGCTATTACATATCCATTACTTACAATCGTTACGCTTATAATCTAGGCGACTTCCGTTTTCTTATTCTTTCACTTTTCTTGTCCATCAATTTGCCATTTTTTCACAAGGATTCTTTCATTCAATCTTATTAGCTTCCCTAGCACCCTCCAGCTCCTTTATCCATTCTTCTCCTAATCCATCCTCTTCTAGAATCTTAATCACATTCCCTTGCCAGCTTCCTTTATCTTCAATTCCTCTGCTACGTCCTTTCCATACTTTCTCCTATGTTTCCTCCTCCCATTCACATATTTAAAACTTTCTATTCTCTTTCTTTTTCCAATACATCCCTTCTCTTACCTCGTTTCCCAATCTAAATCTTGCTATTCTGATCCACCTTCTCTCCCTCATCCCTTTTCTAAATACTTTGGCAAACATTCCTTTTTTATCATCATATACCATTTATTGTATTTTGATTCCTCAATCATCCGCCATCTTTCTATTAATTGTCTTTTCCTGTCCTTTTTTCCCCATTCTTTACAGTTTACTCCAGTCCCGTCTTCTATGTCTCTAGCATTCAAAAACTCCTTCCTTTCTTCTTCTTACATCGTTAATTCTATCGCCCTCCCTCTCCTCTCTTCTACCTCTATCAAATATTTTGCTTCCAACTTCCCTTCCTTTCTCTCCCTCAGCTTCGCTTCGTCTCAAATTTTCATGCCCTCTTGCCCGCTCTAATACTTATATTATCCCTTTTCATTTCTTCTCTCACCATGTATCCTGACGTTCTCCAATCTACCCCTAATGTCCACCTTATATATCTTTCTTGCAAACTCTCAAAAGCTTTCCTTTCTTTCCAGCCCCATATCTCTGCCCCATAACTTAATACTGGCCATGCCAGCATATCAAATAACCATATACTCCTTCTCCAATTTTTTTAACCTTCTTTTTCCTGTTTCTCATTTCTGTTTCTCATTTCTGTTTCATTACCCCTGCTGCTTTTTTTATCCTTTGCCTTATATGACTATGATCTCCATTCTTTTGCAAAATATATCCGAAATATTTAAACTCCTTCACTTCTTCCATCTTTATTCCCTTTAATCTCCCCGTCCATTCTTTCTGTCTCCCCCCTCCGTTTTCTCTAATCCTGTAATTAAGCCCGCCGTCCCTTTTTCATCCTGTGCCATCAGAACTATGTCGTCTGCGTATTTCAGTGTATATGTATTTTCCTTCCCGATCCTAAATCCTTCCCAACCCTTTCTCCTCATTTCTTTTGCAAAGTCTGATATTAATATATTAAATAAAAGTGGGCTCAGAGGACATCCTTGCCTCATTCCTCTCACCAACCGGAAACTGTCTCCTACTTGATCTCCTACCACCCTGATTTTTGTCTCCCTAAAAATTTCCGATACTCCCTTTATTAATCCCTCTCTTATCCCCCCGTGACCATAACTTTTTCTATTTTGCCTCTGTCTAATGAATCAACATCTGCCTATAAGTCCTTTTCTAAGCCCTGTCTGATTGGGTGGCTTTATCTTTTTTTCCTTAACTTCTTTCTTCAATCTCTCCGATAAAACATTTACATATACTTTATACAGTGTTGGCATCAGAGTGACACCCCTATAATCTTTACACTCCTCTCCTTTGGCCTTTCTTCATTATTTTTATCACTTCTCCTTCTTTTAATTACTCTGGTTACCCTCCTTCTCTCCATACTCGATTACACATTATTCATGCCCATTCCTTTAGTTCTGTCCCTCCATATTTCCATACTTCATTTGGAATCTTATCTATACCAGGTGCCTTTCCTTCCTTCATTTTCCTTCCTTCATATTACTAACACCTTGACTATTTCTTCATTAGTTATGTCCTCTTCCCATCTTTTTTTCTACCATATTGTCCTCCCTTCCTAACCTTTTTCTCTACTCCTCCTAGCAAATCCAAAAAATATTTTTTCTATTCAACCATTTCAATATCTTGGTTTCCTCTTTTTTTTCTTCATCTTTCTCCATTTACTACCTACCATACCTTTTGTTCCGTCCTAGCCTTCTCCGCCTCTTCCTTAAACCTTTTATTCTATTCTATTCTTCCCCATTAATTTTTCCTTTTCTTCACTATTTTAATTCCTTTATGACCTCCTTCCTTTTGTCTTTACAACCCTTATCCCATCCACTTCTATTCCCCTTTTTAATAACTTCAATTTTGTTTGTGCACTCTAATCGTCTTTTTACTTCTCTTATCATTTTTTCCATGTCCTCGTCGACATTTCCCTCTCCCATTTTGATATTTCTTACCTTTTCTCTAAACTGTTCTTTTCCTTGCCTTGCCAAATCCCCTTTTCCTACACTTTTTACCTTTGCCCATTTTTATGCATATTTCTATTACTTTTTTTCTCCCTCTAATGTCAATATTAAGTGAAAGTGATTAGAATCAATATAATCACCTAACCTTTATTTCTTGACCTTCTTTCTCACCTCATCATCTACTATCACATAACCAATTACCGTTCCCCTTTCTCCTTCTGACCAAGTATATTCTCCTTCGTCATCTCGCTCTATATTTCCGTTTAAGATCAGCCATCCCAATTTCTGCAAGCTCTTTCACAACTTCTTTCCCTCGCCATTCAGTACCTCATCTTTTGATGTTCTTCCTCTCTCTTCTCCCTATTCGCTTCCTCCTCTATCTCCTGTTCTCACATTGAAATCCCCACCTATTATAAGCCTAATCTCCTCTTTCTTTTCTTCCATCATTTCTTGTAACTCTTCTACTTTCTCCTGCATACGTCTGTTCACATAAACCTGAACTATCTTCCAATTGTCTCCTCCCATCTTTACCTCTTCTACTATTAATCCTTCTTTCTGTTCGTTCCTCTAATTCTTATATTTTCCTGTTATACATTAATTTCTCACTGCCATCACCATTCCAGCGATTGCTTTGCCCTTTTTATTCTTCTCGTTTCCATTTTGAACTTGCCATTTCTAACCTCTTGGTAATCTTCCCTGTACTCTTAACCATCTCATTTCATCTAACCACGTCTCCATCATTATTACAACATCCCATTGTGTCAAAGTTCTCATAAATTCCCTATCCTTTCTCTCCTATCCTGCTATATTCCAGTAACACATAATCCATTCTTATATCCTCCATTCTTCCCTACATTCGATTCTTGTCTCTTTTTGCCTCTTACTATTTCTTATTTTAATATCCCCGTTCCTTCCACTCCTAGTTTCTCGGCACCTTATTTCATACTAACTCTTCTCTTTCCTTATCCCAATCCCACACTACTTCGTCTATCTGTCTTCTCTCATATTTAACCCATGTTCTTCTTCCCTTTTCTCTTTCCTCTTCCGCTATATTCCTTAACATATATTGCATCTTTCTTTCTACCAATGCCAAATCATCATCTATTCTCTCCGATATTCCATATAACAACCTCTTCTTTGTCATCACTTATTTCTTATGTTCCCATTCCTTTAGCTTTACCAGTACCATTCTCTCCCCTCTTCATGACTTCACGAATTTCTTTTAGTCCTTTCTATTTCCTCTGATCTTCGGTTTCATCTCCGTTTCCTTCAGCCCCCTTACTATTCTCATCCTTCTCTACAAAACTCTGCTTTTCCGGAGGCGATCTAAACAATTTTTGATATTTTAAGTTAGAACCTAAATCGTCGTTCTCTTAACTGCTACCCCTCTCTTTCTTTTGATTAAAGCCTCAATCGATCCCACGCTTTTTGCTCTTAACCTCTCCTTTTCTATAGTTTTCTTGAACTTCTCCCTTGCCTTCCTTTCTTTGATCTTCTCTTTCTGTGTACTAAATCCTTTCTGCTCTAAATACGATTTTTCCTCGATGTTATTCCCTTCGCTATCCAAGAATCCAATTTCAAACGTTTCCACCTTCTATCATTCGCTGCCTCTATCTATCGTCGCGTTCTGGTACCTGTCTTTCCCCGTCTCTACCCATCCCTGCTACTGCTAAGCCGATCAAATCAGTCCTCCTACACTGTCACTAATCTCAAATCAACCTAACCTCAACTTTCACGCAAATCAGTCTCAATTGAGGATTGAGACTCTTACATCCGAACCTTTCTATATAATTGTCGGAAAAACTCAGCATCCACAGCTTGCACTCCTTTACACTTTCATGCCGGAAACGGAAGTCATTAAATAAGTTTAAAGCGTTATCTTCAGCAGATTTTAACCGGATATAGAAATTATCTTGATGAAATTTTTCAACTGGATACAAATTAAATATGTTCCAAATTATTGAATCAAAGTAGAGTTGTTAAGAACTAAAGTTTTCAACGAACGGAATCAAAACCTCTGGCTTAATGTCTCTATTATTTTTAACATTATCCCATGCAGAAATTTCACCATATTTCCCTATTTCAAGTTGGGTTCTGATGGGGCCCCTATCAGAATATCTAGTCTAGAAAAAACTTGTTGGGACCACTATCAAAATATCTGGTCAAGAAATCTGGTTGGGGCCCCTATCCGAATATATAGTCTATAAGAAAACTGATGGTTTCCCTGTCAGGTCCCAACCACAAAACTCATAAAATCTTATATTGCCTTAAATATTTTTTTGAGGTTTTGGAAGGTTTCAATATGTAGAAATAATACACGAAATTTGTAAAAATGTTGTTATTAAAAATTGTGAAAGTTCACGATCAAATTTCTAAGTTCCGTCGTCCCAAATTTTTAATTTTCACACAAAATTATATTTTTTGTCATTGTACAAGTTGTACAGAAGTCTACAATGAGAAAAAAGGAAATATTACACGAGGAAAAATTTTAGTTGATTAAAATAATTTATTCAAAAATGATTCTATTGATATTCCTGTTAACAGTTTGTATATTTTACATTCATATGACTCCATTAAATAATAAATATTTAATTAGAAAAAGAATGTTAAAAATTTGATGTTTCGACTTTTTTAACGGTAGCTTATAAGAATGGCTTTTTCATCGAGTTTCAACTCTTAGGTTTAGCGCAATAATTAAGGTGCTTCCTCAGGCTTTATATTTAGTCCACGCATTTACAAATGAAAACTTTTTACCCACAATTATGAATTTTTTATCCCATATTTTAACCACAATCTTAGTAGGGAAATACAATCCCTCAAAGCGGGATTTTTCGAAAAATGGTCTGGTTCTTATTTTATTCTAATTGATTTAAAATTATATGCATTTTATGCGCCTGGGAAGTAGCAAACCGCAACCATGAGTGTACTCGAGGTAAAACAAATTATAATTCACCGTAAACATAGATTAGACTCAATTGTCTAAAATTAAAAAATAAATTTACCGTCATTTCCACCGTTGGTAACATTTTTTTCTGTATTGTAGATAATGCAGACCTTTAAAATGAAATTATTGTACAGAAACGTTCAAAATTGAAAGTATGTACTTTTAAATGGCAAATTTTGTATTCAAACAACTTTATAACAAGTTTAACTATGCAAGCTCAGTTAAAAAAATTGCTTTTTAATAATGGAATAATTTCTTCATTTTTTAATGGTTTTAATTTTATAATTCTGAAGTTCTGTGGTAAGCGTTAAATTATAAATGTTTCCCTATTTATAACTTTGAACTTTCCAATTAACATTGAAATTGTTATATTTCGAACAGTACAATTAATATTTCAAACATTGTTCATTAGTCAACTTTGTAATTTTTAATATTTTCCATTTAACCCTGCTTTTTATTTAGAACGTTGTTTCAAAAAAATTTCATTTTTAAGGATTACTATTGAAAGTTTTTTTCATTTTGACTGGTGAGAATGAAGGTGTATTTATTTTGATTTCCCAAAAATGTTTGCAATAAATGTTTATGTAACATCGCAATTTGTTAAATTTATTACAAATTTACTTTTCTACAATTTCAGATGGTTTTACTTTGAAATATTCAATTTGATTTTCTATTTAAAATGGTCAAATTTGAATACTCTTGCATTTAAGTTCATAAAAATTTTGAAAAATTTCACTTTCTAATCATTCAATTTTGAATTCTTTTAATTGTAAAAAAAAACAATTTTCATCCCTTCAAATTTTAAATGATCCATTTTTCAAAACGCTTTCGGAAAAAAATCCATTGTCACGTATCATATTACATCTATTTTATTATTACTTTTTCACGACTCATTGCTCACTATATAAGAAAATATTAATTACAGGAATTTTAAAAATCTCAGCTAAACATTTTAGTCTTATGTATTGTTTAAATTGTGTCAGCGATACGAATATGAAGAAGCAAAACTGTTATATTTATTTTTATACTATATTCTGTTTTTGGGAAGGATACTTTCTTCCAATTAAGCCTAATTAAGCTTAAGCCCGGCGGCAGAAGGCATAAAGGAACCAATCGTACGACAAGATTTATTAAGGTAAATGCAGTAGTAATCGTCACCTTAATGCAAATTGGAAATGAAAAATGCTTATAATTGTATTTAAAACTTAATTTTTGCTATCGCAAAGGTCTTAACCCATTAAAGTAGATATAGAAAAACTGAATTTTGATTACTTAACATCATATTTGATGAGAGTCAATTTTTATTCGCGATTCAAATTCAAATTATGCAAGTGCGTTAGTTATCGTCAGGCACATAAACAAGTACACATGAGAAAAATATACTAATTTGATAGAAGAATATTGAAACTGACCTAAAATCACAAGTTTTATCACACGCGGCAAGAGCGAATATTGTAATACAAAAAATACTGGACCATCCGACGATAACTAATGCAGTGACTGTAACCAGTGCATCTACCTTACAACCTATCAGTAGACTGTTACAGTCCACAGTGACACTTCTTAGTCTTTCTAGCCAAAGACTGCCTTCTTATGAAGTATTCAATTCCATTTTCAATTTTACCTCCTCCCTGTCATAATTGTCTGAACTCTGAATTAGAAAAATATCGGGTGAAGAATTTAAATTTTGAAAGCTTCTATAGGACAATTTCGCTAACATGACAGTAGCTGCAATATACTCTTGATTTAGTGCAAGTATTGAGAGTTTATTTAAAAATATTGAATGTTGTTTTCCATGAAAATTTGTCATTTTTGTGTTAAAAATTCCACTATTTGATAAAAAATTCATGTGTGACAATATATTTTTTTAACATAAAATATCACTATTATATTTTTGTTTACAAATTTCTCGTTTACTGTTAAAAATTCATGTATTTCCATAAACAAATTTATTAATACATTTAGATTTATGTTTTTTTATTTAAAAATTCACATATTTAACTGAAACTGCCATTATTTCACTTTTTGTGGAAATTGTATATTTTTTAGACAAATTGAATCCTCGTGATTGAAAATGCATTTATTTGGTTAAAAACTTATGTTTCTAACTGAAAACTGATTTATTATACCTATATATTGAAAATTGATGTATTTTGTTGAAAATGAATGTTTTTGGAAATTAATTTATCTTTTAGGTTGATAATTCAACTATTTGGTTGAATTAATATTGTAATTAAATTTTATTTAATAATTTTTAATTAATTTACGGTTAATTATCATTTTAGTTTAATTTTCATTTCTTTTGTTGAAGATTTCTGTTTTGTTGAAAATTCATCTTTTTTGGTAGTAAATGGATCTTCTTGGTTACGAAATTCCTTTTCGTTGAATATATTCATCTTTTTATTAGAAGATTCAGTTATTTGGTTGAATGTTGAATGCTTGTTAAAATAAATTCGGTTTTGTGAAGATTCGTCTTTTTGGTTTGAAAATATATAAAATTAGTAGAAAACAAAAACAGTTGGTAGCAAGTAAACTTTATGGTTAAAAATTCATATTTTTGGTTGACAATTTAACTATTTTTGTAGGAAATTCAATTATTTAGTCAAAAGTAAAACTGTTCATTGGAAAATTTAACTACTTGGTAGTTAAATTACTTGGTAGACCCTACTTTGAAGTTGCAGCTCCTTATTAAAAACTGCTTTGACGCTATTTCAACTTGTAGCCCCTGCTTTAAACTTTTAACCCCTACATAATGAAACATTAAACCCTACTTTGACTCCATTTCAATTTATAGGCCCTACTTTGAATCTTTAGAGGCTAAAGTCTTCACATTCGAAAAACTAATTTGACGCTGTAACACCTCTCTGAAGGTACTTTGAATTTTTAGAGCATAAATTTTTATAACTCAAGATCCTACTTTGACGCTGTTTACCCTTCCCTTCAATAATGACCCTACTTTGAATCGTTTTAGCCTTCATTGTTCGAACTTCGTTAAAATAAAGTAGAAATTATTTATTACATAGGTTAATTGAACTCTGTCTTCATCTTAATGACTGAATGCACACTCAATTAACAAAACTATTTAATTCAAGATTAAACATATTTTTCATGTAGGTGATTGAGAATCACAAAAAATTATAAAAATAAAATATTTTCTATGGCTAACTACAAATATTATGAATGAAATAAAAAATCAAAAAAATAAATTAAAATATGTATATTGAATAATTATAACTTAATTGAAAGTGTTTCAATTTTTATCAGAGTATTACGGTTAATTTATTTGCAATATGATTTCATGGAGAAAATACATTTTTTCCAAGGAACAGTACCACTTTTTCAATGATTTGGTCATTTTTGTTGCTAGACAATAACAATGGACAGTTTCTGAAACATTTTCTTAGAGAAATAATAATATTTACGTTTCTACCACTTGATTTATAAGAAAAAACAATTTCTTTTCGTGAGAAAATGTTTACTGCTTTAATTTTTTTATCATACTTGTTGGAGAATAAGAACAGCCAAATGTATGAAAAATAATTGACTACTTATCTGGAAGTTTGGGACGACGAGAAAATTGGTTTTAAAACCAGCACTGTTATAGTTAATATAAACTTATTTCCTGATGAATATTAGGTTGAATTATTAACTAAATATTTGTATTTTTTAGTGTAATTGGATTAATTATAATGCTAAACGACTTGTTTTTTAATATCTTTGCTCAATAAAGAACATTTTATTTATTTAAGTAATAAATAAGTGTTTTATTTCGTTAATTGTCTCGCCCTAGGTGGCTTGACAATTTTGTTAGATGAATAGGTTGATAGGGTAACTCAAATAAATTAACACTGAATTTAAAGGAAAAAGCCTTGCGGCACAAAAAACCTTGAATTTATTGTTTAAATTAAACTGAAAATGAGAACACAAGTTGAAGATAACAAAGGGATCACCGTTCACACACACACACACACGTGCGTCCCGGCGCGATCGATTATGATCTAGTTTATCAATGTATGAATTTTTATGAATAACTTCTTTTAAGAAGTTGAGAGATCAATCTCGTTGAGATTGGGGATGCGACTAGGACAGACTTGTTAAACAAGCTGAGAATTCAATCTCGTTGAGATATGAAAACGCGAAGGAGCTCCTCGCTTGGTTGAATTGATAGATCTGGTTCTCGCGAGGAGAGACGACCTTAGACTGACTCGAAAACGCGCGACTTCGCTCGCGTACATACATTCCTCTCTCTTCTCACCCCCCTTCAATCGGCTCGCTGGTGGATCCGCGACACCACCAGAAAGCAGACTCCTAACCGTTGAATTACAGTGTTGCGACGCGACAATAAGACAGAATCAAATTTAAATATGTACCCTCAAGTTTTTTTAAAGCGTATAATATAAAATACTTATTAAAAACAGAAATTTAAAAAAAAAGTAATTATTCAAATAATTGTTTCGGATTTAAAAAGATTTTGGACCTCGATGTTTTGGACAAGTGCTAATGGTTTCTACCGAAGACATCATAACGCGTTCCGTTAGCTGAATCGGTTGGGGCGTTAGTCGTTTATTGAATACTCAGTGCGTACGTCCGATCTCGAGTTCGTTTCTTAGTACTTGCAGATTTTTCACTGCGCTATAATTTTGCGTCATAATAAAATTTTTTTATTAATAATATGTCTACAAAAGTAATTTCGAATATCTTTGATATTTATATCACAGGTAGTTTTTTGTTATGATAAATAACAATTAAATTTGTATTCATCCATATTGGTGTGAAATTATAGAGAACCTGCTTTGACGCCACAAGTTCTACATGTAGTAGCTTCGTATTAAAAAGAGGATCTAATTTGTCTTAAATACAGACCCTACTTTAAAACTAAACGTGGAAAACGGCCGATTTTCCACACTTTTAGTGTAAAGGTAGGCTCTAAATTATATTGACATCGTTGCTTATTTACAACTTAATTTACTGCTTCCAGTTCCTACTAAGGTAGAAGTTACGTCTTCAAAGTAGGTAAAGGAATTGCTGAAGAAAAGGCTGTGAAATCTTGAAAATGAAATAACATGCAATTCCACACTTTTCCGATTTAAGAATACTCAGTACCTTTCTCTGAGTAATTTTTGTCGTAAAATCTGAGAAGAGAGGAGAAGTTACGAAAATTCTCAACAGAAATTGAACTGATCAACCGATTTTCTTCTAACTTTTTTTTTAATAATCTCGTCGTTATCTAATGCACCTAATGCAAAATATTAAAATTAAATTCCTTAACTTTTCAATCATTTTTAATTTCTCTCAATCGGTTCTTATCTTTAACAATAGGAAGGTTGAGTCAGGCATGCCAGGCACTTAATCAAATCCTGAGCTCGAACATTCTAGTTTCATTCGGAAATAAACGGGCCCGATTTCCTTTCACCGAGGCGCATAAAAGTCTTCAAATTTTCAATTAATTATAAAAAAACAAGAACCAGATCATTTTTCGAAAACCCCCTTTTTAAACATAAAGTTAGGCATAGAGTTAGGTGTTCGATAACCTGTAGCGTTAGAAATTTTATTTGGAATATATTGTTTAAAAATGTAATTTATGTTTCAATCTAAACAGGACCATTAATATTTAAACTAAAAATACTTGCAATCAATTGATATTTATTTTTTAATTACCCTTTTTTCGTATAGTTAGAGGACAGCAGCAGTAGGTGTTAAAATTAACCAAAATGTTTAAATAAAATTTCAATTTTTGAAATTATAAATAATATTTAAACGATTTTCAGTCGTAGTATGATGAATGTATAAAAGTACTTGCTGCCAGTAGAGTGACAGTACCCTGTAGGAGTGCCTTAGGGGCCCTTCTCTTCCATTGTATTTTAGGCGGGCTGACCTGTCTAGAACCCTACAAGAAAATTTAGTAGAACCCCCATGGTCTCACCGTTGCGCTCTAGAATGGGGAACAACAAATATGAGGTGAAAATACGGGTCAGATGGTGGTGGGTTGAAGGAAAGTTCTTCCACCAGATGATCTTGATATGATATCTGGTCGTGGAGCGGAATATTTCTTCATACCTCGCAATACTTTTTTCACCTCCTCGGTAGTGATGGTTGGGCATTCCTTCTTAGGCGTTGATATGAGGGCATCACACATCTCCTTGAAGCTATTTAAGTTCTCTGAGTCTTCGTCAAGTATGTTGTTGGATTTCTCTGCCCCACTTCTCTCTCTGCTCTAGATTCCACCGGTCCATTGCACAAATTTCATCTTCATTGGCTCCCCCAGCTCTAGAGTGGTCGGCATTGTTGGCCGACCAATTGTCGGGAGCCCTGCACGTTCTATTGCTTTGAACCGCACTTACTACAACTATGTTTGGTGTTATCATTGTTGTTTCCACGAGAAGCTAGGGAAAAGGGTTCGTCCATCCTTTTAGAGCTCCGCATAGAAGGATAATGCTGTTAGTCTGAGAGGTCGCCCGGTATCTCAGAGTCACCGTTCTATACACCTCACCCAGGTGCCATTCAGCTTTCGGCACGGGTTTCACATCTCCCCTTGGGGGTTAATTCCTTCGGGACCACCCCTGCACAATTATCCGCGACTGTCTATTAATTTTTGGTAACCATATTTAGTAGAACACCCTTGCTCCCAGTAAGACGCTTCCTCAGGCTTGAATATTAGCCCATGTATTAAACAGTCAAGCTTTCCTCCTACAATTATGAATTGTTTGATTTCATATTATATCCACAGAATATAAATATTTAAATACGGAATCCAACATAGAGCTTTTATCAAAAAATGGTCTGGTACTTGTTTTATTCCAATTAATCGAAAAATGATGCATTTTATGCGCCTTGGAAGGAGTAAAGAGCCACCATAGGTGTACCCATGGCGAACGGAATATAGGGCCGGCCAATCGTGCGTGTTATTTTTTCGACGATACTTTAAACACCGTAAAAACCCAGGAGGATCGAGCCCAGGATTGAGATTAATTGCCCGTCAGGCCACACTCAAATTTCCCATTGTTAAAGATCACAGCCAGTTTAGAGAAATTAAAAATGAGTAATAACAAAATTTGGAGTAGTAAAATTTTCTAAAAACATTATGTAATTAATATACAATTATTGGTTGTCTATTTACTTTATTTCTAAATATTGAGCCAGAGATGTCTACTTTTTCTAAATTCGTATCCTATGCTACGTTTTGTTGAATAATTACATAATTTTGATACATTTCTTTTAATGTTTAATAAACTTATATTTTTTAAAAAAATCTGCATTTGCTCAATCAGTTTTTTTCTATAACTAAATATTGTATTACATGATTGTATAGTCTTTTGTCAGCATTTTTTTCGATGAATGTGAGAAGAGAGAAGAAACGTATATCCATAATTTGTACGTGCCATATTTCTAACTTCCTTGCATTTGTTTTAGTCTCGATAAGGACCACATGAAATTACCCATTATTAATGATCACCTGTAAAGGAATAAAAATGAACTGAACCTATATTTTTTTAAAGGCGCTCTGATTTTCTGTCAGCGTGAATTTTCTTTATTCGAACGCACGTACAGTGAGTCGCAAAGGATGGAACAACACTGAAAACTGGGTGCGAGCGCGGTAACATCGATGGGTTCTACGACGAATAGGCAATCTTTTCGTTACCGTTCGGAATTATGCTAACTTCATTTTATATGAAATTTAGTAGGCACGTAGAAGTGTTAAAAGAAATTAAAATCTTTTAAAATTTCTTGTTTTGAAAGTAATAGGAGCACACATTACATTACATACTGAAATACAAAATATTGAAGCTTTGAATTCGTAGGAAATGTTTCGAAAAATAATAGGCAAAGAAATATTTTGAGATAATATGTACCGACAAAAACCACGTAGCCTTAACCTTGTATGCGTGGCTCTACAAGGATGGACGAACCCTTTTCCCTAGCTTCAAGTGGGAACAACAATAATAACGCCATATATAGTTGTAGTAAGTGCGGTTCACAACAATCGAACGCGCAGCACTCCCGACAATGGGTTGCCCAACAATTCCGACCACTCTAGAGCTGGGGGAGCCAATGCAGATGGAGCCAATGCTATGGATCGGCGGAATTTTAGGGCTTTTCGGTGAACGGAGCGACAAAATCACGATTTGATAGAATGCTACGATGCGAGTGTAACCCCTGAACGAAAGAATTACATGGCACGACTTCATGCTCTGTGGTGCGAGAAACACCCAGAGCTATCGCCCTTTTCGCGTCAACGTCTACGAAACCATGCCGAAACACTCCAAAAAGGGGGCTATGTAAGGGGAGCGCCTACTCTACCAGAGCCAGAACAAATCGGCAGCAGAGAAAGAGAGGTGACAAGACGAATCACGAGCAGGCATTGGATAGAGGACGACCGAAGCTTTATCACCCGGAGAAACATCAACAATCAAGTTTCACCCTAGCCTAAAGAGCTGGCTGAAATGGATGAAGAGCTCCCTGGACAATTTTCCTAAGAATCCAAACTCTGGAATATCAATTGTTGTGTGTATAATGCAGCAAAAGCTCTGGCTGATGCGAACCGTAAAACAAAACGAACGGTTGATGATAAGACCAAAAGACGTATGCACAACTCGCCATAAAGACAGTCTGGGCAAGACAGTACACGTCCCGCATTCAGTGTGTGATTGACTATATAACGTCTGGCTGGAATTTCACCGCCAAGGTTCGAAAGTTCGCGCGCGAACTCCAGATTCGGATACTATCTGACGCTAAGAGAAGTCTAGAGTGGAGAGTTTCTCAACATAATATTCATACATAATATAATTTTTCATAATATAAAAATATATTATGTATAATATATATACATATACACAGGGTCATATAATATTTTTTCATAATATTCAGCCACCCTTCAAACCCGAGGAGGTCGAAGCCTTTTGAAGAGCAGTCTACGAAGTGCAACATATACTTGACGAAGACTCAAAGAACATAAATAGCTTCAAGGAGCTGTGTAATGCCCTCATAACAACACCTGACGAATAATGCCTAACCATCACAGCCGAGGACGTGAAAAAAGTATTGAGAGGTATGAAAAACTATTCCGCTCCACGACCCGATATCATATCAAGACCATCTGATGGAAGAACTTTCCTTCAACCCACCACCATCTGACCCGTATTTTCACCTCATATTAGAAGGGCCGGTCACTTGTCTCAATACTCTGTATAAGATATTCATAGTTATCCTAAATGATAGGATTGTTCAGGCAATCGGAACTATGTGGCAAGAAATGAAAGAACAACGCGGCTCAAAGAAAGGCGTAGCAGGATGTCGGGAGAACCTGCTTATCGATAGATGCGTCTGCAAAGATGCAGTATCCTACTAGCGCGACCTATCGATGGCCTGGATTAATTACTTGAAAGCTTTCGATTCGACTTCCCATAAACTTTTCATCTGTCTTTTGCGAAGCTTAAAGGTCCATCCGCAAATCGTGAGGTGCATGGAGAGATTGATGCCACTTTGCAAAACCAGATTTACTATCTCATCTGAAAAAAATCGTGTGTTAACTAACAAGGTCACTTACTAAAGAAGTGTCTTTCAGGGCGACATTATCTCTAGCACTTCGCCATTTCCAGGGGTACCTTTGCGGCAAACCTGTAAATTAAAAGCACAAGGTCACCCATGTATTTTACGTGGATGATCTTAAGATTTATGCTAAAAATAAAGAGCAACTACATATAGCTCTGAGGATTGTCGAACGATACACTAAGGAAATAGGAATCGAATTTCGGTTAGAGAAATGTGCCATGGTTTATTTGAAGCGAGGAAAACCTAATGGCATCTCTGAAGACCCTGAACACGTCGATAGAATCGTTAAACAGCTTTGCGCTGGAGAGATTAATCGTACCTGAGCGTGCCACAGAGCCGCATTCAGGATGTGACATCTATAAAGGATACTCTCCGAAGCAGATATAAACAGCTCGTCCGGTAGATTTGGTCTTCCAACCTGTCGGCGAGGAAAAAAGTATCTGCAACGAACATGCTTGCCGTTCCGGTAGTACTCTATTCATTTGGAGTGGTTCCATGGACGAAGCACGAGCTCAGATCCCTTGATATCGGAACACGAAACGTTATGCACATAAACAAAAGCATGCATCTTAAGTCTTCTGTTCTGCTACTCTACATCTCACGCCGTCAAGGAGGTCGCGGAATATTGAATCTTGAATGTCTTTACAACAGGATTATTTTAGGTACAGCACATAGAGTCGCAAATGGAAGAGATCCTCTTCTTAAAATGGTCAGGAAGTATTGAAAAGAGCGGAGGAGACTGTTAAAACACTCAGACTTAATTTCCGTATAAGGAGTGAACAGAATGCATAAAATCTTATCTATCTCGAGTACTCACTTCTGAAAGCCCCGATTCAGAAAGCACAGGAGAATGACTTCCGGGAACAGCTCCTCTATAAGAGGATGCACAGCATCTTCCACAGAAACGTCGAGGATTAGTCAATGTCGTGTGAGCTAACTTTTGCCGTCTTTAAATCACGCGGATTGAAGGCGGGCACGGAGCGTTTCGTTTTGGCATGTCAAGATGGTGTCATTTCTACTTTAACATACTGTCGCCACATACCGACGACACATACTATCTAGTTGTCCAACTCATGCGGGAACGACCTACATCCAAAAGCACAATGCGGCACTAAGAGTCCTTAAGTACCATCTCTGTCACTCTTATGGCATTAACCTTAATATCGCTCCGCTAAACGCTCCTAGGGAAATAGAGTCAATTGTCGAGAATGAGAAGTGCCGAATATATTGGAACTTTATATTCTCGACAATTGTTTCTGTTACACACTCAAGGCCTGAGATACTTCTCCTGGACGTCGAGAAGCCAACTATGTTCGTCATCGAATCTTCGGCAACAGCTGACAAAATATCATAGGCAATGAGAATGAAAAGAAAGAGAGGTATGAAGACCTTGTAAGGGAGTTGTGACGATTGTACCGGGAATATTCTGTTAAATTAATCGTCCTTATCATCGGCGTTCTTGGAGGTGCGAAGCTTTTACTGGTTAATAGCCTGAAAAGCATCCCTGCATGTGAACAATATGCTAAAACTCTTGCGGAGAAAATGCAGAAGGCGGTCGTCCTTGGGTCGCTCCGTGACCTCAGGGTGCACGAGACTTTTGTCGTATCGTCGTATTGATTCCATCACAGACTTTAACCATCTATCTCACGGTCATGAGTCGTGGTTATGGCTGAAATTTTACCGCTATTTCCTTCGGATCAGGTGCAATTTTTCAGATTAGCACCCGATCCCGGCAAAATCCTGCGGTAATCCTGCATAGGTAAGGAAGCTTCGGAAGCGCTTATATGGAATAAAGACATAGAAGGCGCATGGACTATGTTCCGGGATATTATTGTTAGATGTGCGAAAGAAGTGTGTGGCACCGCGGTTGTAGGAAGAATATCTGGTGATGGATGGTGGAATGATGAAATTGCGGCTGCCCAAAAAGCAAAGAAAGTAGCGTACCGAAGAACGTTGAACAGGACAGGTCTTAACGATGAGGAAATAAATAGACGAATAAATAATATAAATAATAAAATAAATAATAATATATAATAAATAATAATAAGAATAAATAATAAAAGTTGAGGCAGCACTATGCTGGAGTCTTGGTAGAGCTTATGCCTTTCCTTTTGCAACTGCAGCCTCTCATTCGCTTTCCTCAGGTATCATTCATGCCTTTGTTTCTACAGGTCAAGCAAGTCGTGATATTTTATATTGGGAGCAGTCGCTAAAGTTGAGGGCAGGTATGCATTATCTCTTCCAAACGTTGCCTGAAATGAGCTGATTCCTAAACTATCGTCTTTGATAGTATTATATGCTAGCGTGATGATTCTGAGTACTACGTCCCATTTAGCTTGAGTGTCCTCGATACAAGTCCTTAAAAGGTCTTCTAGTAGCGAGTTTGCTCTTGCTAAATTTTCATTGCTTTGAGGGTGATAAGTTGTGGTTTTAATCTGCTTTATAATAAAAAGTTTTTCAAAGTTTTGTATCAATTCTGACCCGAAGTTTGTACCTTGATCCAAGAGTATGTTTTTGAGTGCTCCAAAGATATTGTTTATTTGTTTCAGAAGTTTTTATTTTAAGGGGAATGAACATTAAAGACTTCTTCAGTTGATGCTGAATGCTAAGGATCTACTTGTTTCCTCTGGTAGTGTCAGGTAATGAGCCACATATGTTCATTTCAATCTTGTTCTTCTGGTTTATCGGGGTATCTGATATAATCGCTCGGCCTGCCCTTTTATCTGTATAGTTTCCTGCAGTTGGCAGACTGGCACCTGTTGACAAATTTAATTATATCTGTTTCCATGTTTTTCCACTCACCTAGTTGTCTTGCTTTTATTATACTTTTATTTTCACCGAAATGCTGGTTGGACCGTGAGAATCTCTCATGATTTCCTGCTTTTCGTTTTAAGTTAATTTGCTAGTAGTGGAGAACAATAGTGGATATTCAGGATAAGAAAGTGTAGAAATTGTTCAATTTTAATATTTTCTAAAGGTCGAATCGTTAATTCTGGTAGGTGTATTCGAGCGATGGTTAACTTCCGGTTAAGTTTTTCCGACCAGAGTTTTTCGTTATACGGTAGCAACTCTTCAACGCTGGTGTTATTTGTTCTTCTTCTCTGTATCCTCCTACAGAGTTTACCACCTGCGTTAGGCTTTCAAATTAATAAATTTTATTTTCTATCATCCAGCCACTGTTGGAACTTGTCATATAGTTCTTGGTCGAAATCTAGCGTAGGGGTTCCTCACGAGTCATAGGGTTTATTGCGAACGACAGTTGGGCCTTTTTCCGGTGTTTCAATTTCTATCGATGGGTCACGCAATCTCCTTTCGAGCAGCTTCCTTCTAGGGGCTGATACAGGTGCGGGTTTGCTAGTTCTCGACTCATCGTCTAAAGTATCGGGCGTTTTTCCATTAAGGGATGCCTCTTCTAAATCCTCAGATGACAGTTTAGCTGGGTCCTCGGTTTCTTGAAGTGGATCAAATATCGGAAGCAGTCTCGATAAGCAATCAGCAATATGATTTTCTTTACCTTTAATGTATTCTATCGGTTTGTACGAATACGCTGCAAAACGTAATCTCCATCTTATTAACGTTGAAGAGCGATTTGGAACTCTATCGAGCCATTTTAGTGCCTGGTGATCTTTATGAATCCTAAAGGTCGTACCAAGAAAGTATTGTCGTAGACGTTGGGTTGCCCAAACGACTGTAAATAGTTCTCGTTCTGAGGTTGAATAGTTTTGCTCGGTTCCATTAAGTGTTCTGGATATAAAACAACAAGGATGGGCATACTGACTTAGCACTGCTCCTAGTCCTACGTTGGAAGCATCGATAGTCAACCGAAATTCCTTCTGATAATCGGTATATCTGAGCACGGGATCCTTGTATATGGTTTCTTATAAACGGCCGAAAGCTTGTTGGTACCTATTGGTCTATTTCAAAGGATCACTTTTTTAGTGAGTTCTGTAAGTGGGTTGGTAATATGTGAGAAGTTTTTAATAAATTTCCTGTAATATCATGCAAGTCCAAAGAATAATTGAACGTCCCTCCGACCCTTAGGTTCTTTGTAATCTGTAACGGCTGAGATTTTCGTTGTATTGCGTTAAACACCATCTGCTGTGATAAGGTGTCCGAGATATTCTAACTCAGATCTTAAATACTCACACTTATCCGGCTAAAGTATTATTTGTCTTAAATTTACCGTTTAAAGTATTATTTATCCGGCCAGTAGTATTTTTATTAACTTATTTTTTTATATTAAAACGCCTGAGATATACAAGGCCGATAATGGAAAAAGAACAAAAAACACCAAAAAATTACATTTTATTAATTTTACACCTGTACACCCCGTTATTTTTATTTTAGACATTAAGAACAAAAAAAGAAGCAAAAAACGGATTTTAATTTAGGAATTATGTGAGACCGAACGTCAAGTAAGAAATTCTTTTAATTTGATGACCGTGTGGTGCGGGGAATGATGTATTTAAACGAGCCTAAGGGTTATCACTCTGTTTTTGAGATTAAATCTAATTATACTAAAAAGTACGCGCACAGAATGGTAATTGCAATAGTTATAGGAAAATGCTCGAGTTACAAACCTTGAGAATTTGCAGTTTTCCTTTTTTTGCTATAAATTTCCGCTAGACTGGTTTTCGCCCCCCCCCCCCCAATTGCTTACACTTTTTCGACACTACTTTTAAAGGATCTTTTTGTTTTAATTAATTGAATTTCGTTTTATTTTCTTTTATTCAAGCCTTTATCTCACTAAGGACTGCTCTCTGTGTGATTCAGAAAGAAACTGAGTGAAAACACCGCTTTCCAAAAATCACATGTTCCTAAGTGGACCGTAACTCTCTTTTTTCTCCTCCCCCGTAGGGTTTCGCTGGGGAGGCGCAAGGATAAGGCTTTAAAAAATTGCGTTTTTGTATTTGGTCCCACTTCTTTTTCACGCTTGCTATTCGTAGTCCTATTTGCATGTTAGTGAACATTGACTTCACATCTAAGGACACCAAAATGTGGTCCTTTGGTATTTGTACATTCTGTAGCCGCTCAACTGGTTCAAAACTATTTTTTATTTGTGATTTTTGGGGTTCAACAGAAGTGTTTTATGTTTGACCTATAAATCACTCTAGGGAGGGTACGGGACTGCCTGAGTAGCATATGACTGGTCTTAAGGGTATACCTTCTTTGTGGTGTTTATGGCTGGCATAAATTAATGGTTTTGTTCCATTTGTGGTTTTTAAGTTTGTAGCTATATCTTGAACTACGTATTTTTGGTTTTCCCTGTGATTGAACATTTCTGTGATATTTCTCTGTGTTGTTAGTGTAGTATTTTTATTTAACACCGTGTACGTTTTTTATTCCCCAATATTGTCTCCATTTTTTGCTTGGCATCATCCCGTTTTGCTATGCTTGTTGTGTTACTTTTATCTGCTTCTGTGAAAAAAATATTTAAAAAAATAAAATGAAAAAAATGAAAAGAATACAGTTTATAATTTATATTTTTGCAGGATTAAAAAAAATCTGTGATTGCGTATCTATCTTATTTTCTGAAAAAGAGTAAGCCTATATTACCGTCTTCGTGTAACGGGAAATTTTTTGAAACTATATGAAATAGTTGTTTTACATTTAGATAATTATAGAAGATTGCTGTTTTGGACTGATGCCGGTCGTTTCCCATTATAAAATTCTTTTAAGGGAAAAAGTCTAACTGTCTTTCGTCAAAATATTTTCATTTATCAAGTTAATCGCTACCCCAGAGTCAACTAATAATTGGTATTCTGAACCGTCCTCCCTTCTTCCCCGTATTGACTGTGGTCTTCCGGATATGGAAAATACTCGGCTGTATCCTTGTATTAAAGTTGCTCGTTGACTTCTTCTTGGCCCATTTCTACTTGGTCTAAATAGAGTTGCTCATCGTTCCGGACATTGCGACTCGGGAAGGCATCTTGTGAAGAATTCCGCAGCATGTTTATTGGACATTGGCTCATGAAATATCAGGTCTTTCCGCACTTATGGCAGTTACCAGAGACTGTTCCAGTATGGTTAAAACAGATAAATTAAATGGTGTAAAAATAGCTGTTTTTGGTACAAATTGCCGAGATGATAGATTGGATTGCGTACTCATAGGGGGTCGGAAGTTCGTGGGTGCTATCCTCGCCGGTTTTGATTCCTTCAAGAATATTTCCATCTGAACATCACAGTTTCGTGCTTCGTTGAAGTGGGATGACTTTTAAGCTTTAAATTGCGAGCTTATTTCGCGTCTAAGGTTCAACAAATAACTCTTAGTGTACTCCTTTTCTTCGATACTAATTGCTATCTTCAGTTCCATCGGATTAGTATGCTCACTCTGTACGGCATATTTAGGTTCGTTGACACTTTGACGAAATATTAAATTAAAATTGTGTATAGTTTCCGTGGGACCCTCTTTGCAGATTTCTAATTTAGAGCGTAGCCATGACATGACTGCTCTTAGTCTATTTCGACTTTTATTTCAAGCCCTATCTTATCGCCTAGCGCTAAGATTTCCTGTAGCCGGTTCTCGTTTTCTTTATTTAATGTTGACATTCCTACCTTGATTTAGGAGAGCTCGGATAAAACACTGGATAGGACTTGTTCAAGTGACTGTGAGATGGAGCCTGTTTACGTAATTTTGTACATTGCCAGGGAAATATTTTAAAGTAGGTCACTTGAGTCTGAGTCGGTATCAGTTGTATAATTTTCAGTTTTATTTTCCCGATAAACGTGGAATGCTAGTTTTCCTAATTTTCCGTGGAATATTATTTGCGTTTAAATCTTTCAATTGCGTAATCGTGCTACAAAAAGTATACTCAAGGAAAAAACCATCAGCGTGTGTACCCTCGCGAGCCTAAGGATTACAATAGTTTGTATACAGAACTAATAATATCCAAAAACGTTAACAATTTGTTCGACAAAACAATTAATCCGTAGAATGTTTCTAACTTCTTATGCTTATTCTTCTTTAGTCACTGTTTCCTTACTTCGGAGACCGTAGAATCCTTGCTCCACGGCGTTGCGTGCTGTTCTAGATTCTGCGTTGTGAGCTCAACGAGATATAGGCAGCTGCTTCTTCTGCTTTTTCGCGGGCCTCGTGCAGTTTCAGGAATTTCGTAAATGACGAATTTTACGTTGTATAGTGGATACTAAATTCACCATCTATTCTTAATTCAAGTTTTCTACCATTCGTTTTTAAACGAACTTTCTGTAGAAAAGCCCGGAGTTTTTCTTCAGAATTCCGCAGAATTCTTTCTTTTTGAATTTTTGGATTTCCGTGGAAAAATCCGCATGAATTTTGTCTATGTATTTCGTAGAATTTTGACTTCCAAGTTTCCTCACAATGATAGGCTTTTTTTGATATATCGGGAAAGCACTATCCTGACAGGATCGCCAAAATGTGAAGGGGTATAAATGAACTTAACCTTTATTTTTGGCATGGGATAGAACTGAAAACTGGGTCTGAGCAGGGTAACATATGGTTCATGCTACACTAAACTAGATTGGGGAGTTATTGGTGCTTCCGCACACCTCTTGCAAATCAACATTAAAGTGTTAGTAGAGTGTTAATTTTTGGACGATACTATAAACATCGTATACCCAGGTTCGAGCCCAGGATTCAGATTTAGTGCCTGTCATACCTCACTCAACTGTCATATTGTTAGAGATTACAGTTGGTTGACAAAAATAAAAAACGAATAAAATATTCATAATATAATATAATAATATAATATAGTTAGAAATTATTTACTGAATTATTATTAAATCATTATGATTTATTTAATTATTCCTAAATTAAAATTAACTATTAATAATATAATTATATGAGATTGCTTAAGATCGTCCTCATTATTGACCATATTGACCGATTTTCCTAATTTTTTTAATTCTTTTGTAAATTAGAGTAGAAAATTGATGCAGGTAATTAAAATGTAATTAAGCCATGTTTTGCTTAATTTTAGTGATTGTAAGAGGTGATGATTATTTACGGGTGATCTCTTCTGAGATTCATCGACAAAAATGCTGAAAAAAGATCCTGCAACAAGAATTGGGAATTGTTAAATCGGAAAGCTATGAAATTTTTTATGATTTTTAAAACAATTTTGAATTGTTTAAACAAATGTAAATTATTTAAACAATTACTTAATCTCAGAAAATGTAAAACAAAATCGTATTTTCTGATCGAAATGTGATTCTTTGGAGTAGTAAATTTTTCCAAAAACATTATGCAATTATTTAAACAATTATTTATTGCTTCTTTTCAAAATTTCTAAAAACTGAGCCAGAGCTATCCAATTTTTCAAAATTGGTATCCTATTTAACTTCTTGTTGATGTTTGCTGTTTGTTGTTGTTGTTTTGTAGATATAACCCATACATACTGAATGTGACGCAAATTTAAAGAAGAAAACAATAATTAATTGTATAAATGTTAACATTACATTGCATTACATTTAAAAACTATTTTTGGAAAAGTAATTATTTAAACAAATTATATTTATTTAAACAATTTAAAAATGGCTCATGTATTTTTTCTATACACTATACAGTCATGCAATAAACTATTTAGCTATCGAAAAAAATTGATTGAGCAAATTTTGTCCAAATTTTGTTATTACTCCATTTTTCACATTTTTGGGATTAAATAATTGTTTCAATAATTTACATTTATTTAAGCAATTAAAAATTATGTAAAAAGTAATCGGAAATATTCAAATTGTCCACTAGTATTTATTTGTATGAAAAAGACGACGGAAATTGGTAAAAAAGTAACATTAATGTATGTAAAAATGTATTTTTTTATATTCGTATAATATTTAGGGCGTTGCGGAGAGGGTGATGATGGGTTGGAAATAAAATTTATTAGTATGGAATTATTTCGCAGACACCCCACCTTGTAAATCGATGGAAAATATATTTATAATTTTCGTAAAATTTTAACATAGCATAAACTGTACACATTATACCATTTAATATTATAATTCTATCTTGTAAAACGTGTAATGGGGTGTGTCTCCAGAATGGAACGCTGAAACGTCAATAAAATTTGATGATATCACAGGCGGAATAGACCGCAAAACCTCTGGAGTCAGTCACATTAAGAGGCGTTTAAAATTGAGTCAACGCCTGGCGGCTTGTGCCGCCATATTTAGTTAATTTCTAGTACCTGAAAAGGAGCATGCAAAGAATTAAAATTATGCTGATACTAGTTTGGGGTGAGTTTCTGGATTCTTACT
>JAAAKG020181907.1:0-25847 GCA_010014905.2 Druon quercuslanigerum
TGTGTGTGTGTGTGTGTGTGTGTGTGTGTGTGTGTGTGTGTGTGTGTGTGTGTGTGTGTGTGTGTGTGTGTTTGTGTTTATAATGAAAATAATGAAAATTCATATTTATAATGTAAATTCGACTGTTTTTCAATCTTTTTATATTTTGAAATGATTTTTTTAAAAAATTAAAATTCGTCTCTTTTTGTCAAAAATTCTTTTCTTTTTTAAAAATTCAATTATTCGGTTAAAAATACATGCATTTTCTTAAAAATTCATCTTCTTAATTAAATTTAAATGCTGCTCATTTAAGCTTAAAATTTTTTTATTTGTTTCAATATCAACTTTTTTAGTTGGGAAATTCAACTCCTTGGTTTAAAGCTAAACTATTTTTTTGTTAAATTTATTTCTTTGGATCCAGATTGAACTAAATGGTTGCCGCTTCCCTTTTTTAGTGTAAGACTTAATTTTCTAACGACAAATTGAAGCATCTGGTTGAAAATGATCTTTTATGTTCAAATTTCATATTGTCGGATTTAAAAATTCGCCCTTTTGTCTCGGAAATTCAAAAATTTAGTGGAAAATTCAACTATGTGGTAGCAAATTCGACTGTTTTGTAGGGGATTCCTTTTTTTCGTTAAAATTAATTTTTTATATAAAAATTTCTGAAATGAAACTCTTCCATTTTTGGTTACTAATTTAATCTTTTAGTTGAAAAATTGAAATTGGAAAAAGTTAATTTTTTTTTTGAAGAAAAATAACTTTTTTGTCGAGAATGCAACTATTTAGTTTAAAATACATGCACACTTTAAAATTTTTTTTTAAATAGAAAATGAGTCTTTTTCTATTTAAAACATCAACTGTTATACTTTTTATCACAAATTTATTTTCTTGTGCTGAGAATTTAACTCACTGGTTAAAATTTGAACTACTTTCTTAAAAATATTTTTTAGTTATAGATTCATAATTTCAGTAAAAACTTTTTTTAATTTCATCTTTTCAAGATGAAAATTCAAACGCATTGCATATAAAATTTAAATGTTTTTTAGAAGATTCATTTATGTATATTACAATTAATTTTTTTACTAAAATTTACCTCGCATATTTTTGGTTTAAAGTTGATTTTTTAAATGTAGAAATTCAACATTTTCGTTGAAAATTTATGTAGCTTGTTGAAAATACATCTTCTTTTATAAAAAATTACTTTTCTTGATTCAAAGTTTAACTATTCGAATGGTCAGGAACCATACGGGGCTAATCCTTATTCATTACATTTGTCAGAAGAACGGAAAAACTGTTCAGCGAATACATATTTAGATAAACCTTTGAGGAACTTTTGTTATTTTAATAAAAACAGTAAGACACAATTTTTTTACTTTCTGAAAAAATCATGACACGCAGGACAGATTGAAAAATACAAAAAGTCAAAATAGTGAATTTTGCAAATTTTGTGGATTAGCCCTTTATGGTTCCCGGCTATTCATTTGGCTATGAATATTAAATATATATTTTTGTAAGTAATCTTTTTTGGTAAAAAAATAATTTTCTCGTTTGAAAATGCAACTATTTGGTTCAAAAATTATGTATTTTATTGAGACTTCGTCTTTCATAGTAAACATTTAATCTTCTTGTTCGCGAATTAACCCGCTTTTACTCGAAAAACTTTACATTTTGGATAAAAAAATTTCTTTTTATTTGTACTGAAAAATCTGTTATATTGAGGATTTGAGTATTTTGTCGAAAATCCGTCTTTTTGGTTCAAATCAACTATTTTCGATTTAAAATAAAAATATTCCCTTAGTTAAAACATCAACTATTATATTTTTTGTAAACTTATCTTTTTTGGTTAAAAATTCGCATTTACTTGTTTGGAAGTTGAACTACTTTATTATTTGAAAGAATACCCCCTCCTTTCCCCGCCCAGCGTATAATCTGATGTTTGGAAGACCCTAAATAAATTTACTTAAAAAATTTAGTCGGTAAAAATCACGTTGGATTGGGGTTTGCGGTTCAACAAACGGACCCTAACAAAGGGTGTACATGGTTTCAAGTTTCATGAATATACTAAAAATAATTAAGTTTCTCGTCGTCATTAAATTTGGCTTGACTAGTCCAATATTTTTCATAAGCATGGCTAGTCGCCCCAAACATTTTGGGCGAGTAGTCCCCTCCTCAAACTCTTATGCTTTCCGAGTAATCAGGAAGTTTAAATTTTCCAAGGAGGTATACACAGGATATAAAAATCTTCTTTGGTTTTGAAAAATAATAAGGTATATATAATTTTAAATATAAATATTCCAGAAATTCATATTAAAAGCGTTGGCAGTCAGTTTTGAATTAAAATTGAATTAACTTCCAAATATTGCAGTTTCAGATTTAAATAATTATTTAAAATGACAAGACCATTTCGGTTATAAATATTCCAGACATTTATATTAAAAGCCTTGGCAGTCAGTTTTGAATTAAAATTGAATTAAAATTCTATAACTTAAAAAAATGGAATCATTTCACAATAATCTTATTTTATTATTATTTCCTTTAATTTTCAATGTCATATCTTTAAATTCTCTAATTTTTAGTAAAAGGTTTAATCAAATAAATCATTTGAAATTAAAAAATATTTTTGCGGAAAGTTTCAAGATGAGATAATAGTGCAATATAAAAATTTTGCCTTTCATAGGTTTTAATTTTGCAATTAAAATTTAATTAGTAGAAGTTTTGAAAGTTTAATAATTAATTTAAAATTGTTAGTTTTGAAGTGATTTAAATTACTTTAAATAAATTAATTTTAAAGGGTTTGATTAAAAAAGTTTCAATATCAGAATTTTGGGTGACTATAAATTTCGTCAGTTTTAAATGAAGTTCGCATTCGTTTAAGTTTCACAGTTCTGGAGTAGAATTAACATTATTTTAAATGTAGCCCATTTAAAATTACTGTTTACTTTAAAAGTTTGTTTAGTATAATTTAATTAATTCTTTCATTGTATAAAAAATTTTCTAATTAGCTGTACTGTCAAATTATAATTTCGTTATGTTATAACAATTTCAGATTTTATAATTTCAGAATTTAGTTATCAGTATTAAATTTCCAGATCTTAATCGCTTTGAATTTAGAATTGTTTAAATTTTACAGTTTTTAATTTGTAATTATTAAATTTTGAACGCTTTTTTTAGTATAAATAATACAATTTCAATTCCTCTGAATTTTAAATTACCTAATCTTAAAATATTCATTTTGTGAGACTTTGATATTGTCCTATTTTCTAAATTTTTAATCTGAAATCATTTAATTTCATGATTCTTAATTTTTAAATTAATCTGTTTACTTTGCAGCGCTCCGATTTAGAAATTTTACAATTTAATTCCTTTTTCGAATTGAATTGTTCAAAATCTTTCAAAAATCTTCTTTTTTTATTTTAGAAACATTCAGTTCGAAACTATTAATTATTATTCCTCAAATTGTGAACCTTATGTTAAATAATTGGTTGTATAGCTAATTTATAAATTTGCATATTTTGTCTGCTAATGTGTAATAAAATGCATCTTTGCTTTTTTTTTATCAGACACAAAAATTGCCTTATCTTACTTCTATGGTTCAAAGTCAAGTGCTTTCTTGTTAAAGAATTAGTGATGCTTATCAATGTGAGATAACTGTGTTTCGCAAAGACACTTAAGTTTTTTCTAAACCGGAAAAAATCACAAATTTTTGCTGTGAGTACCGGGATAAAGTCCATAGACGAAAATTTGAAAAATAGTGGCTACCCTGAAATATAATTGATCTGCCGATTTGAGATATGGCCAAATATAAACGGACGAATGTTTCAGAATATTAAAAATAAGTTAAAATATAATTAATACGAACATTTTTTCGAGCTGGAGCACAGCCAATTATAAGCGGGTGGGATTTGTGGATACTGGAAATGGGTTCAAATACACATCATTGATAATAAATTATGCTGGGTTGTGATATGGCCAAATATTATCTGGTGCTTAAAAAAAACTGGAAATGGGATCACATCTAATTAAAAGGTAAATTTGCAGGTTTGAGATATAAGCAACTATAAAAGGGTGTGATTTAAAAAAAACTGGAAATGGGAAAAACGAAAAACAAGTGTTTTTCGTCAAAATATATATGGCCTGGTGCATATTACTCCTGTGTCTTCCTTTTATGTTATAAAACAACATTAAAGCCCTAATTTTTTCTCGGCACCTAAAAAAGATCAACGAAAGAAGTTAGGAGATGAGTCTAATCTTTATTTAAAGTTTTCAACAAAATTCCTTTTATTTTGGACTTTAACCAAATTTAATTTACAGGCAGACGTCTCGGAAATGGTGGCTCTTAAACGCCGACACAGGATTTTCATTAACTATCGGGTTTCTTACTCATAAGGCGATGCAGTTGCACTACTAAAATTTCAAGGTCTCCACGCAAAAAGGAATTACTGTCGCGTTTACGCAGCGAAATTTTAAACAGATTACCGTCTTGCCAACACAAAACGCTTTGCGATCGTGAACTGAGATTCAAAGTGCTTTCGCACTGCAGAGTTTCGAGACACAAGAAAACAGGAAAGGCGATCTATGAGATGTGTAGGAAACACGATACTAAATGAGAAATTTTACTGACAAAAACAAAACTAAAGAGTAGACCAAAGTAAAAAAAGTTTCGGAAAGAATTCTTTTAATTAAAATTGTTCATACTTATTGTTGAACTCTGTAGTTCTGAGAGATTTTCGTTTAGATCAATTCAATTTTCTTTTCCGTTCTATAAAGATAACTTGAACAAAATCCGTTTCCTGGCATTTCTATTATTAAAGAACTGCCATTGCCTCTATTCCTGACATTGACCACAGAAATAGTTTTACACCATTTTCTGCCTGGGCAGCCTGAACGGCAGAAAATCGGATTCTTCCAGCTCCATTTCGTGCGATCCCTTGTACGAGGAAAAGGAGTTGCAAAAAATCCGGTATTGTGACAGACACATCTACATTGGCATTACATAGATAGTGCACCTTCTAAGTCCGTTAAATTCAAAAGGAAAAAAATAAATTAGAACTGTCAGGCTACCTATCTGACGGATCAATATTAGTTCGGGCAGATGGCTTTTTATTACTCTTTCCTTTGTGCCTCAGTCAATAAAACTCTTTTCATATTATCATTATCTCCCCAATTATTTTTATCAAATAAAAGTATCGAAAGAAATGCTTTCTGAACAAAACCAATTTTGAAATGACTGGTACATTGTGCCCACTACGCGCACGCAGTCTAAACAAAATCGGTTCATTTCTCAACATTTTTTTATGGATTTTACAGAAAATTTTATACGTATTGAGAGCGTTGTACATTAGAATAGTGAAAAAATGCACTTAAATTTTGTTTCCGAATTTGAATGCATATCGCCCGGAAATTTATATGAATCTACACCAAAATAAATTCATTTTTTTAAATGATATTAAGAGGTGGCGCAAGCTCCATGAAGTTTAACACGTATTTCTCGTACGAAAAAAATATTACTTTTTAAATATTAAGCACATTAGTCTGTTTAATAGAGTCCCAAAAGAACTCCATAAGTGAAAAAATGGGTTTTACGAGTTTTTGGCGCTAATTATCTACAGAAACTATCTATATAGAAAACTCTAGAAAGTCGCGGTTTCTTTAAAAAACTTTTTTGCTTCTTGTTCAATTTTTAATTAGAGTGAGGTAAGAATTGATTAATTTTAACAAAACATAATTGTACATTCATTAGCTGTTGTTAGTAAGTGGTCCATTGTCGAAGGGCAAAACTGTTGTTAATAAAAACCTTTTTTGGACCAGTATACCGTCAAGTCTGAACATCATTTATTTTAATAATTCATTCGAGTTAACGAAAATAATTGTTTAAATAATTTATTATCATAATAGTGATCAATTAAAATTATATTAATCATAATAATATTAATGTTATTCATTTTAACAATATTTTCTTTGCTTAATGGTAGAAAGTTTTGTTTTATCTAAAATGTTTAAGTTTGCTTTGCCTTCATAGTTATGAACAAATAAGAAATAAAAACCGACTGAGATGTTCAGAAAAATCCGCAAACTTATAGCATTACTTTAAAAGAATATTTTCTTTAATAACTTATTTAAACAATTATTTTTTATAAATTCCATTAATTGTTACCTTGCTCTAGTGGAAAAATTGAAAACTAGTGGAAAATTTCAACAACAAAAACGCAACAGTCTAACATTAATGAAATTCAATATTATCAACAATTACAAAAAATTATTTAAAAAATTAATTTTGATAACTTTTATTAATTATTGTTCACCTCACTCTAATTGAAAGTTGGACAAAAAGTGGAACGTTTTTTAAAAAAAGCGCGACTTCCAAATCTATTCTTAGAGAAAAAATGTTAAACAATAGAAAATTGTTTAAAAAATTTACTCAAACACTTAATTTTTAGTATTAAGTAGTATTTCATGTATAAGAAACCATTTGAATCAGCAAACCGCAAAAAATATCATAATTAGCTTGAAGAACTCGTAAAAGCTGTTTTTTCACTTATGGGGTCTTTTTTTTACTTAAAACAGACTTATGTGGGTATTATTTAAAAAGTAATGTTTTATCGGTTTGATTTTTGAGTTTCAGCTCTAGTTATCTAAAATTTACGATTGTGAATTGAATTGACAAAAACATATTTTTTCTTATGGGAAATGCGTGTTGCAATTCATGGGGCCACCTCTAAATATAATTTTTTTTAAAATAACAAAAATGGAATTATTTTTTGTGGATTAAAACAAATTTCCAGGCGATATGCATGAACATTCAAAAGAAAAAAATTAGACCACCCTATTGTATACGATTCACAGTAGTGTTCTTATTGCAACGAAAAAATGTCAGTAACTTTATGCGTACGTAATAATCTAACTTTGTACTTTTAATATTTTATAAACATTTAAAAAACATTAAAAAAACATTTTTTATGTATTAAAAAAAAACTATTTATCGAAGAAGAATTAAATTAAAATATAACGTAACGTTCAAAACGTAAAAATAAAATTGGGAATGCCTAATTTTAGTTTTTGACAACCGGCAGAAGTTGAAATAAAATGTTTAATTGCAAAAATTTTTTTTAAGAACGCGCATTTTAAAACGATTCAATAAAACTATGTCTGTTTTAATATCAACACATGTTATAAATTGTAAAAATATACATTTATGGGAATGATATACAATTCGAGGGACAAATTCGAGTGCGAAGCAAGAGATACATGCTGATAATGTGTTCGCTACAGCCGAAGGAGCTTTAAAAAAACAGAATTCTCTATTTAGTTTAAAAACATCTGTGGCAATATACAAAGACCGAGCATGGAGTGTGAGGAAAATACATTATCGAGCGCGAAGCGCGACATAAATTTATTATCAAGAGCAAAGCGTGAGAACCAACTGTCGCGCGCTCTAGGTGCACCCAACGCGCGAGCCGCGCGCACGGCGCTTGACGAGAATGTGCTCCCGAAGCGGGCTGATTTTTTAACTTAAAATTCGACTATATCATTCTCACTAATTAACCTTTTTAGTTGAATATTCAACCATTAGGTTAGAGTTTTCATTCAAAATAAAAATATTTGCTAGAAAGTTTATTTGTTTAGTTGAAATTATAACTATTACGTTGAAATTTTATTTTATTTTTTTAAAAGATTATTACTCTTAACCAAATATAAACTATTCAATTTTGTTTTGTTTAAGATTAACCTTTTTTATTTGAAAATTGGTACATTTTGTTTAAGATTTCTTTGCTGTAGAAAATTATTTATTTTGATTGAGGATGCATTTGTTGGTTGAAAATATAATTATTTATTTGAAAATTGATTTTATTTGGTTCAGAAGTTATTTCTCCAACTTGAAATGAAACCGTTCTATTTTTGTTGATTTTTTTTTAATTTAATAGTCCACATATATTTTTTTAAATTTTGTTCCTGTTTTGGCTGCTAATTAACCTTTTTGGTTGAAAATTCAACGATCAAGTCTACAATTCCAATAAAATTAAAATATATGTTTAAAGATTCATGGATTTTGTTAAAAGTTATTCTTTTTTAGTAGAAAGTTAATTTTTGTTTAAAATTTCATTTTTTTTTAAATGAATTCGTTTTTATTGAAACTTAATTTTTTCAACTTAAAATTTTACTTTTCGATTTTTCGTCAAAAAATTCTTTTTTGTTTATCAGCATTCAATCTTTCAGATTGAAAATTCAACTATTTTTTTTTTTTTGAACATGCATCATTTCAGTTAAAAGTTCATCCCTTTGATTAAGAATATAACTAATACTGTTAAAATTAGTTGTTTTTTTTTAAATGATTCTTCTTACTAAAAATTTATCTATTTTTTTGAGTTTGAAATTTATTTATTTTGTTAGAAACTTCATATTTTTGGGCCGTTAATTCAACTTTTTTTCGTTTGTCTTTTGAACTTAAAAACTCAGCATTTTGTATCAGATTCTTTTTCTGTATGGATTGAAAAATCTTTCTTCGTGGAAAATTCAACTTTTTCCATTTACCCTTGAAACCTGAAAACTGAACACTTCTCATTGAAAGTCAAAGCAGCGAGAAAGTGAACCACAGAGAACAATTAATAGAAAAGATCTTCTCTGATCGTCTCATTATACAATGAGCTCTATTAAATGACTCTTAATTGTCTGCAAGATTAAAATCACATTTTCTCGAGTTACGAACGAAGGATCCTCACGAGAGTAAATGGTGATGAAGTTTTCTCATAAAATAAATTGCGCAGTTCTCTCCTTAATTCGGCACAGCCGACTTGCCTGACTGGTAATATTACATATTTTCCTAACGGCAAAAGTTCCGGAAGTCCTCTTGAAGTATATCCGTAGTTCATCCTCATGAACTTACAGGATTTCCGAGAGGATCATGGGCGCAGGTTCGGTAATAAGGAAAATGACCGCACTCCCGAAATTTATGCGCATTATTACTGTCTTAGAGACCTGAAAATAAGGGTATCAATCTCACAAATAAAGCTTCTTTCTGAAGTATCTTTCCTGCTTAGGCGAATATTTATCTGAGGAAACTTCATAATTTCAGATATCTGAATTCTTCTTTAGCATTCATTACGATTTTATATTTTTTACTTAATATATCAAAAATATGTCAATTGCTTCCACCGTAAACGCGATTTCAAGGCATTCCCGAATATTAAAAAGATTTCTAGCGATTTGAAAGTATTTCCGAAGACTTCATAGTTTTTTGAAGAATTATAAAATTTTGACGAAATTTAATCTGATTGCCGAAGCTTCTTAGGGACTTTATTTAATTTCAAAGGCATTTCAAATATTCCATGAAATCTCGTAAAATTTTAAAATATTTCTTGATATTTTAAGAGTTTTAACCTTTTTGAGATTTTTAACGGATATTTATGGTTTTAAGGGATTTTAAGAGATTCCAAATGAGTCACGGGATTTACTATTTTTCGGAAATGTCTCGACGAAATTTAAACATATCAATTTTAAAAGAATTTCAGAAATATTTCACGAAATTCAAGGACTTTAACTGACTCTTAAAGATTTTAAGGATTTTAATGGATTATAAAAGACTTTTCTTTGAATTTTAATATTTGAAGCGTTTTTAGAATTTTCACAGTTTTTAAAGGATTTTCAAGGATTTAAAGAGACTTTAAGAGAATAAAAAATATGGCGCGAAATTTTAAAGGATTTTAAAAGAATTTAAACTAATTTTGAAATATATAAAAGGGTTTTAATGATTTTGCGAGATTTTTTAAGGATTGTAAGGGGGTTTGAGAAATTTGTATGACTTTTAAAAGATATCAATTGATTTCAGCATATTGTAAGAGATTTAAGAGGATATTTTTTGACATTGAGATCAATTTTCAAGGTTATTTGAAGGCTACATTGATTTTTTTACACGGGAACCCCTATTTTTGACATTGGATTCTGACAGAACAAAAAATTTTACGTCCAAAATGTTAGTTAGAGTCAATTTTCACGAGGTCAAATAAAGGTTAAACCGAGTTCAAATTTCAAAAATCATGCAGAACAGGATTTTTTTGTCTTATTCTTCTAACACGTATGGGCAACACAAAGCTGGGCTGAATTTGGGACTAACGACCTTGCTCACCTTGACCTTGAGGCCGAATTCAAAGGTCATTTGAAGGTCAAATTGTAAAGTTTGTTGGTTTAAAGCTTGTGAGTTTAGGGGTTTGGTTTCGGGTGTATTAGTTAAAGAAAACAAATACTTTGAACTTCTAATGACCTTCCAAGTTCAGCTCAAGGTCAAGGTGATCAAGGTCGTTGATCTTAAACCTACCCCAGCTTTGTGTTGCCCATACGTGTTAAAAGAATCCTATGTCAAAAATAGGGGTTCCCGTGTAAAAAAATCAATGGAGCCTTCAAATATCCTTGAAAATTGTTCTCAAGGTCAAATTAGATTTTACAGAAAGATGGTGCCCATTGTCATGAGCAACTTTTGTCTAAACAATTTTTTTGTATATCGCTTATTTCCGGAGGTTTTGGGGTGGATAGATTAAAATGGTTCACCCTGTATATAAAGGGATGTCAATGATTTCATGGGATTTCAAAGGATTTCTGGATATTATCAGGAATTTTCAGAGATTTCGAGACATTAAAATGAGTTTTTGAAGATTTTAATAGATTTTAATATATTGTGAGGAATTTCAAGATATTTGGAAAGGTTGCAATGAATTTTAAAGTGATGTCATAGATTTAAATTAAATTGAATTCAATTCAATTTTAAATTTTTTAAATTTAAATTTTTTTTAAATTTCGACGAAATTTCAAGACTTTAAATCTCTTTTGAGAATATTTACCGCGAATCGTAAGTGATTATAAAGGAATAATACTAATAATAGTAAATAATAATAGAAAATAATAATAATAAATGTGAACTCAACCATTTTCACAGTTTTAAAAAGTTTTAAGGGATTTTCAAGAAGCTCAATCGTTTTAAAGGGATTTCATTTAAAGGATGCTAAGGAATTTTCGCATACGAGATTACAAATTGTTAAGCGATTTACAAAATTTTTAAAAAGAATTAATTAATTAATTGGAAAAGAATTTCCAGAAATTCAAAGAGACTTCATGAAACGTTTGAAGAATGCTGAACTCCTCAATTCTGTAATAATTAGGTGTATATAATATTAAATATTACATCAAAAAGGAAATAAAACAAATAATAATGTGTTACGTATAATAGAATAAAAAGTATTTTCAACAGCCAAAACAGGTGTTAATTAATATATTTTAAATAATAATCAGAAAAAAGGAACGCGTAAAAAAAGCTTTGATGTTCCTTCACTCCACTAAGGATTCGCAAGATTTGTGTAATTAATAATCGATCCTTAAAGAGATTACATTTTTTATATTTTCAAAATCTCTACATAAATAAATATAATTGCTTTTGTTTTCTGTTTCAGCCATTGTACAAACGATTACATTGCTGTCTACTCTGGATCAACGACCACTAGTCCACTATTAAAAATGCTCTGCGGAAATGACAAAGCTTACGTTGTTCATACGGGGCAAAACCTTCTCGTAGAATTTCGGTAAGTTTTTCCTCAGTTTTACTAGAATAGAAAAAAACATAAATCAGGAAAAATTCTGGGAATTTTGTTCGTCGGAAACGGAATTTAATAAAAAGTCTAGAGAAAAGTTTAGGCAAAAGTCAGGGATTTTAAGGGAAAAAATGGTCAAAGTCATAGAATTTTCGCAAGGTGCACTATAGTGCCGAGAATAATTTTTAGTAACTTTTTTAAATGCTATGATCACCTGTTTAGTCACTTTTCTTTTAATTAATTAACCAGTAGTTTAGCAGATTTTGAATTAAGGACTTTCCGTAATTCGGAATTTTCTCGGTTTATTTTGAAATCTTTTAGGTTTTTTTAAAATATTCAAAGAAAATTTCAATAGAATTCAGTAATTTAAAAATATGCTAACTAACTGATTTGTAAGATTAAGAAGTTGTATAGATTTAATAATGACATTTCAAATATTCCACAAGATTCTTGTACCACATTTTGACAAAATGCCAATGGCTTTTTACTTTCATTTGAAACCTTCTTTAATTGAGGAAAAATTTCCTGAAGAAATAATTTTGTACTTTCATGGAACTGTTGACAGATTTTCGTATTTCACAATTAAAAATAAAAATAAAAAACAACTACTATGACACTTACCCTGAGTCTGATTCGTAAATAAGCTTTCATAATTTATTATTAACAAGAATAAAATATAATATCTTCCTTCATTTCTAAAAATGCATTAACAAAATGTGCTTCATGTAAGAAAAATTAAAATCAAAATACGAGAGGACACAATATGACGAATTAGTGTGTTCTTAAAGCATCTTAGTTTTATTAAAAATAGTTTATTAAAGCGATGACTGATAACCATCAGCCATTTTAGCGAATTATAGAGATATATAAAAATTGTATGTTATAATAAGAAGAGTTAATAAATAATTAATTTTCTTATTTATTTTTTTAAACTTCTAAAAGAATTTTAAAGAGTTTTAACAAGCTTCAAGGAATTTTAAAAGACCCTGAAAAATTTAAAATAAGGCAGGGTATTTTAAAAGATTACAAGGGATTTTCAAGCGATTTAACAATTTGAAATGAACTTTTCAAGATTTTAATGATTTTAAGGGATTTACGAAAATTTTATAATGTTTTTTTATAATTCTCTAGAATTTAGGAAAATATGGAACGATTTTATACATTTTCAAGGCTTTATTATTTTTCTAAAGATTCTAAGGTATTTTATAATGTTTTTGACGATTTCAATAATTTTAAGTTATTTCAAAAGGATATCAGAACGTATTATTAGAATTCATAAAATTTCATTAATGTTGTAACGGATTTCAAAGAATTTATTTACAATCATTGACGGATTTCGTAAAATTTTAAATATTTTCAAATATTTCAAGGCATTCACAAATATTTTGAATAAATAAACTGTTTTAAATATTTTAAGGGTATTTCAACTAATTTTATTAATTTTTTTTAAATCTGAAAGAATTTTTCATATTTTAGGAAATTTTTAATGATTCCAAGATATTTTTAAGAAAATTAAAAAATTCCAAGTATTTTAATGATTGTATTATATTTGAAGAAATTTCATGCGGTACTAAATAATTTCTTCGTATTTCAGAACATATTTTCCAGGATTTCTATAAATATTATAAAACTTAATAGAATTTTAAAGCGTTTTATCATATTTAATTGGATATAAAAGAATTTAATAACAAGAAGTAAAGGATTTCGTAGGTTTTTTAAGATTTTAAAAGATTTTTAAATATTTTTTGCAGTTCATTTGAATTAATTTTGGAATAAATTCTGAGTCCTTATAATTTTCTCCTTAATTCTTTTAAATGTTTTAGAATTCTTGGGAATTTACTTGCTATTTTTAATGTATTCGAACTCTTAAAATCCTACTCAATTCCTTAAAGTTTTTCTGAACTTACGTACAACTTATTAAATTCTACTCTTTTTTATGTTCTTATGAATTTCATCAAATTTTTTCAAATTCTCTTAAATTCATTCTGAATTCAATACGATTTTACTGGAAATCAATCGAATTTTTTCCAAATTATTTTAAGGAATTTGAATTTTACTTGCATCACTTTAAAGTTTAAGCTTAAGTTTTCGCTTTGAATAAATCATTTACGCTGTTTGAAATAAATTATGTTCAGGATGCCCTAAAAATAATAAATTAAAAATTTAAAACCTTAGAATTTTAGTCTTTAAATATTATTGATCAGGAAAAATAAAAAATTAGTCAAGCCAAAATAAGGAAAAGTTTAGGGAATTTCGAAAAAGGAGTTTTGCGGCTAGTCTGAATAACAAAAATATAATTAATGAATCTTTATAATAATATTAATATATATTTTTTAAGATCTGGTTTTGAAGTTCCTCCCTATAACTACAATGGTTTCGCCGCAACTCTCAGTTTTATGGAACTGACAACAGAAGCTCCTACGACAGTTACAATGGAGAGCACCAGCAGAACGCGTAAGCACATCTAATTTTTTTTCTCTTAATAAAATACAAATGAAGTGTCCCGGGTCATAAGGACATAAGTGCCACGTGTCAGAAGTAGGCAGAATCCATGTTTGTTATTTTTTTCTCTCCTTTACGCCTCTTTTTCACAATGTAAAAGAGCTTAATAATTGAATAAAAGCGTCAATTTAACTTTTTTTTTCTTCAATTGAATGCATTAAAATTGCATAGTCCTGAATAATTTGGGTTTCAGAACTTACTCCCTTATGCTTCAGGACCCTTGATTTTTAATAAATTAGTTATTTCGATTTAACATCCAAGCCTTTTCAAAACAATGTAGCTGTACCCTTCGCAGTCGAAATGATTAGATCGCCGAGCAGCAGTAATAATCACGATATGAGATACACAAATCGTGATCTGCAAGGTCATCGAAAAGATGAGGAGTCCTCAATGAGTTGTGAAATGGAAGTCAGTGGAGATAAAATCCGAGCTGGACATCATGACACCCGGGGAAAATTGAAGTCCACAACATGTCGCCTTATCCTCCGAGGACGTGTTTACGACACTGTACATGTGTCCCTAGTCAGCTACAATCTCAGGTATTTTAATAATTATTCATTATAAATAACATTTACAAATTGTTGATATTACATTTGATTGATAAGTGGTCCAATAATTTTTGAAGAAATGAGACAAAAATCTACATTGCCCCGGCTTCGAACAGGGCATTATTCATGAGCAGAAAGTTAATTAATTCCGCCATCGGGAATTTCAATCCAGCAGACCCTTTAGAAATAAGTAAATTTGCACGCTGGTCAAAAAAATATATTCATGGACGGTTGCTGCAAAAAATTTCGTGTGACACACGTTGGAAAGTTTCCAATTTCAGAGATTTTTTTTTCATAAAGCAATTTTTTTAGTAAAAAAATCTATCCAATATCACTTCGAATATCACTTCATACTATATGATATCATTTTTAAAATTATAGATTCACATATGCAATTCAAAAACAGTTTATTTTTAAGGCCCTGAAAATAAATTTTATTTGTTTCAAAAGCATAAAATCGAAAATATTAGGTTCTAAATTTTTGAATTTTTGAATGTTTATGAATTCAAATTGCACAAGGTTGTAGTTTTAAATTTAAATGTTACAATTGTCAAAACAAGTTCACTATTAGATGTTTCAAAACTGAAAAATTAAACTGTTAAAAAAAGCGTTCAAAATTGTATAAAAAATTACATTAGTAATCCTTTACAATGGCACTTTGAATTAAATTGGTAACTTTGAATTGGAAACCGTTAAAACTGAAGATATAAACTTGACAAATAGCAATTTAAAATTCTTTATTAATTTTAATGCTTCGCATTACAAATTTCTTCAATATGGAAGATTTAATGTTGAAACTTTCACTTTGGATCATTAAAATCATCGAGAAATAATAATAAGAAGGCGATGCAATTCAACGATTAAAAGATAAGTTAGGTTAAGTTAAGCATAAGGCATAGTGGTTAAGTGAATATGTAAAAAAGATTAAAGGGAACGGAGCCCTTAAACCCGTAAAAGGTAGAGTGATAAAATACAATACAATATAATACATTATATTATTAGGAGATTATTATATTATTCCGGAGATTTTGGGATGGATAGATTAAAATGGTCCACCCTGTATATAAAGGGATGTCAATGATTTCATGGAACTTAATGGAACTAATTAAAAATTGAAATAATTAGGTATTTTATTATTTATTTTGAATAATAATAATCATCAATCATCGAAATTTAGGAATTTCTATTCAGCTATTCTTAAATTAAAGAATTTTCAATTACTGTCAGCGATTGAGACTCCGGATTCTATAACCACGCATAAAATGTGCCTAGCCGCTTCAGGCTGCTCGAGTTGGCCCCTGATGACTTGAAAATCAGTTTTCGAAAATTTAACTTTTTAACACATCACTTTGTACAAAATTTCATAGCGCATCTTTTTTCTTTGGACGAAAAAGTTTTATCTTTTACTGTTTCTGTAGAAAATCAAAAAAACTTCATTTTTCAGACCAACAAATTTACTAAATATGTTCACTTCAACTCGCTGCGATAGACAAAGTTCTTTATATTTTAAGATAAAAATTTAATATCCTGTCTTTCAAACTGTTTTTAAGATAATGTGCATTTTAAAATTTATTGATTTTGTTAATTAAGAAAGTTATAAATTTTTTGGTCATCAGTATCAAAATAACGTTAGGCAATTTTCAACCGCTTCGTTTATCGATGGAATTTTGAGTAAGCCCAAGCTTCCGGCAAAAGAAATTTTTGGTAGGATATAATAAAGTTTTCTAAAAAGTTTTACCCTAATTAAATGATTCGTTAACAAAATAGGATCATTTAAATAGCATTGACCGAGCACGTCAGGGGCGATAACTTCGGAGCCCGATTGCACCGCGCTATTTATCCCGTTAGAATACAACTATGTTTGTATACAATGTCCTTGAAATAGGTGTACATTAGAAATATAATGTAAAGAAAAAGCGAGGGCATCTTCAATTCATTTTTGAGATTAGCTAGGAAAGTATTATGCGTCTCTTGAAATTTAGAGAACATTGTATTTGATTCCTGAGCAAATAAATCTATAAATATTGAAAATGAATAACTAAAAAAGTAAATATTGAGTTTGCTAGAAACTCTAACTGGAGATAGAAAAATAAATAACAACAAATAAAATAGGGCTAATTAGCAAGGTAAAGAAAAAAAAGGTATAAAGTCGATAAGCACATTACTCAATCTTTAACTTGATTTATGAAATCAAAAAAGCATTGCTAAGTCTAACAAATTTTGGAAATGAAATATAAATTTACTATAGAAAGAATAGTTCAAGACGTAAATATTTATTTGGCAATAGTAGATCTAAGTTTTCCATTTTATTTTATCTTCAGAAATTAGCTGCAATGTTTATTTAATCTCTATAATTCTGTATAAGTTTATTATGTTCTTTATAAGATTGTCTGCGAACTCTATTTATTCTGTTTTTACAGAAAGTATTTAATATGTTCTAAACCGTTGTTATCTCATTGATAGTATAATTAGTAACAAGTTTAGTTTGAAATAAAAACCATTAAAATGCAGTTCTACAAAATTTTCAAGAAAAAAATAAGTTAATGGTAGATAATTAAACTTTTTGGTTGAAAATAAACTTTTTTATTAAAAATTCATAATTTTGGTTAAAAACTCATCTTTTTTAGTAGAAAATTGTTTTTTTCGTTAAAAAAATTATTATTTTGTTTTAAAATTTGTTTTGTGAGATATGCTTTTCTGAATGTTTGTAATCAGCCTGTAATTACGTATAAATAATGTAAGATATAATTATTTAATGATTTTGCCCTGACAAAAAAATAATTGCTTGTGGTTTTATGTTTAATAAATAGACTCAAATAATTCCAGTCCAGAGGCGAGGGCTGTGGTCGAGCAGGTCGAGATTCCGAAATTGTCACCTATCACGCACTCGACCAATGCTATTATAATGTTCCTATTTTGTTAACGAATATTTCAATTAGGGTAAAACTTTCCAGAAAACTTAATTATATCGTACTAAGCATTTTTATTGCTAAAAGCTTGGGCTTACTCAAAATTCCATCGATAAACGAAGCGTTTGAACATTGTCTAACGTTATTTTGATACTGATTGCCAAAAAAATTGATAACTTTCTTATTTAACAAAATCAATTGCACATTATCCGTAGAATAGTTTAAAGGACAGTGTTTTAAATTTTTATCTTAAAATATAACGAACTTTGTTTTTAAGAGCGAGTTGAAATGAAAATATTTAGTAAATTTGCTGGTCTGAAAAATTAAGTTTTTTTGATTTTTTACAGAAACGGTAAAAGATATAACTTTTTGTCGAAAGACAAAAGATGCGCTATCAAATTTCCAACACAGTGATGTTTTAAAAAGTTAAATTTTCGAAAACTGATTTTCAAGCCATCAGGGGCCAACTTGAGCGGCCTGAAGCGGATAGGCAAATTTTATGCGTGGTTATACAATCCGGAATCTCAATTATAAAGCTTTAAATATTACAAATCTTTAAAATCAAATATTTGTAAATTTCAAACATTACGAATTAACATATAATTATAATTTAAATCTTAAAATAAAAAAATCTGTATTTTTATGCTTTACATTTGAAATTTCTTAAACTTTGAATAATTGCAATTGTCGCAATTGAAAGTCGCAACCGACTTTCGCATTTCCCCTGTGAAACTGCGTGGAACAGCAATTCTAGGAATGACAAAATCGTTTTATAATTAAGAATTCTGTAATTTTGAAGATTTACATTTCAATTTTTTTCAGTTTGGCAGGTTTAGAAATTAAAACTTGATTGTTGATATCCAAAATAATCCACAATCAAGAATTTTTTTTGTCAAGTTTCAATTTTAAGTCTTCAAAATTAAAGAACTTCTAAATTGTAAATCGTGCAAATTAAAGAATTTCCAATTTTTCTCTTTAGAACTCAAATCTCTGTAATTGCAGTCGTTTATTTTCATAATTTATTTAATTTGAAAGATTCAGAACTAAAAACTTTACTTTTAATCATAAAAATCATTTTTTATACACGCTCTATTTTTTCCACCAATTAATAAACCATGGTTAATTTTGATATACTATTTATTATTGCTCCTGAATCAATATAATTATTTTGAGATTCATAAAGCAAGATTGAATATCCTATTTTGTGTATTTTAAGCATGGCTCACTGAATATCAGATCAGATTGCGTGTTATGAATATTAAACATTTCGGCTGCACATAACACACGAATGAATTTTAACGGTCAGAGAAATACCCAATTTCCTGGATTTGGGAATAGTAGGGGTTAAAGTTGCTTAACTTTATTTATGCAGAGCAAAGAATTGTTCCCACCTTCGGGGCAAAATTAGTGAGTGGTGTACTGCGAATGACGGTTCTTCAATTTCCTTCAATCTTGAAATAAGATCCTCGTCGTGAGAACTCATTTCGCGGGTCTGTGGTTTCCACTCAAAGCATTTCACCCTTATCCAAGCCCCTTCCTCTCGCTTCAGCTTCCACCTCTTCAATCGGTCTTGTCTTCTACACTCTAGAACAAGAAGATACACCAGACACTTTAATTGATATAAAAATTGTATTCTCTTACTGAAATTAAAACAGTATTCTCTCTTTACAGCATTACGAAGAAATTTTTTAAAAAGTTTTTTTTATTTCTCACGATTGGGCAAGTGAATTGAGCATTTTTAAATATTTAATTTTTTTAATTTTTGTTGTATGGCAAACAAATTTACTTCTTTTTTTAAAGTTTATGAAAATAAATAACCAGCAAGAAAAAAATACGTCAGAATGTAATATTTCAAAAAATGATATCCACTTTTGTTAATTTGTACCTAAAGTAGCCAAAATATTCTTTTTCGTTTAATTAAACTAAAGAAACAGTAAAATTTTTTTAGGTTTTAATCCAAATTTTTTCTATTTTTACAGGTCCTGAAACATGTGTTATTATGTTATGTGTTAAAAGGCATTCCCGCTTTGCAGCATTACGAAGAAATTTAAGAAAAAGTTTTTTTTTCCTCACGATTGGGCAAGTCGATTGAACGTTTTTAAATTTTTAATTTTTTAATTTTTGATGTATGGCAAACAAATTTACTTCTTTTTTTAAAGTTTATAAAAATAAATAAACTTCAATGATAAAAATACGTCAGAATGTAATATTTTTTTAAAAATGATATCCACTTTTTTTAAGTTGTACCTAAAGTTGCCAAAATATTCTTTTTCGTTTACTTAAACTAAGGAAACACTAAAATGTGTTTAGGTTGCAATTCAATTTTTTTTCTATTTTTACGGGTCCTGAAACATATGTTATTTTCACACAAGATCCGTAAAAATCCATTTACATGGGATCTGTAAAAAATAGAAAAAAGTTTTTGAAATATGTGTTAGTTAAAGTTCGTGAAAGTAAAGAATCCCAGACGGAAAAAAATATAAAAACAATGTTTTCCAAAAAATATATAATAGTTAAAAAAAATAGAAAATATGCAAACTTGGTAATTTTTATCTAAAGTTGTACGAAGTTAAAAAATGGCATTTTTCGTAATTTTTTAAAATATTACCTTTCGAAGAAAAAAAATATGATTCGTACCTTCTTCTGTCTAAGATTATTTACTGCAATAAACTTTACTGAACAAAATATGAAAAAATTCTTTTCAATATACAATAAATTTAAAAAAATTTTAATTACCAATACTCATGCGCAACACTCTTTCATCCATTTCACTAATTTCCCATTTTTTCAAGAATTCCTCTTTTTTCCTCTGTTTTTAAGAAACTTCTCTTTTTTTCTCGTTTTTTCCCATAAATACTATTTTAAGGATTTCAATTCAGAAGGCATCTCTTCTGATTGAAAATTCTCTGTGTGGTTAAGGAATTAAATATTGTGTTTAGAAGTCATTTTTAGGTTAAAAATTCATTTTTTAGGTTGAAAATTGATTTTCTTAACTGGTTGAAACTAAAGTTACTTGACGTAATTCTTTAAATGTGGCAGGGGTATTTTATTGGGGTTTAAATATTATTTTGGGGTTAAAAATATAGTGTAGAGTGTCGTGAATCTGACTGATATGATTATTTTTTAATTGAAATTTTTTGGCTATTTCATTTGAAGAAATCTGCGATGAAGTTTTCTATTTTTATTTAAAAATACCCATTTCTGAACAAGGATAGTAATATCACATAAACTTGTTAAAAATTTAAGTTTAATTTTTAAATGTTAAATTATTTTTGTGTAAATTGAGCGATTTCCCGTGAAACATACCATCTTCTCCTTCAAATATTGTAAATATTTATTGAATTATAATGATTTTTTATTATCAATAAAAATTTTAGACGATAAAGACTAACACAGCTTAACACAAAAATTATACCTCTAACCATTTTTTATGTTTTTCAACTTTTATGATTTCGTATTAGGTTTAAAACAACAACAAACCCAAAAATTGTACAAAAGTTCCGAACTTAGTGACTGCATGATACTATGAAACATTTTATGATTTTTTGGATCCAAAATAACAATTTTTCATACAAAAGCGCTAATAAAAATTACAAAAAATTGTTCTTTATTCTAAATCTTCTTTGGTATTTAATGATTTTCGTTTAAAATAATTAATTTCTTGTAAAAAAGTTAACTTGAACTTGAACAGTTCCAAACTTGAAAACTTTCTTCGAAATCTAATGATTTTTTGATATAAATGTCGAGCTTAATATAAAGTTATTGTACAATTTTAATATTCTTAAAAATCTATAAATTTTGTATTAATAGTACCAAAAGAAAAATCTTGAAAATCGGAAATCTTCCACCAGATAAAATGATTTTATTTAAAACAACAGATTTACGGTAAAAAAAACTTTAATACAACCTGAAAATATTCAAAAACTTAAAATCTTGTAAAAACTATAATTATTTTGTTCCAAGATACCAATTTAAATGTAAAACGTTAACAAAACGTAAAATTGTTCAAATATTTTTAAGCTGTTAAGTCCAATGATTTTTCTTTAAGCATCTTAATTTCTATTTAAAAATGCTCAAAGAAATCTAACCCGTTGAAAAAATTTTGATCTGCGAACTCTAATATTATGTTTTATTAAAAATATCTACTTTTGAACTAAACCGCAAATATAATCTAAAATTATTAAAGATTACATAGGTATCTTGATGATTAACCGTGATAATAATCTAGCTTAGAATGACTAGTATAATATTTTCAATTATTTATTAGATAATTTGACGGATTTAGTGTAACCGTGTAAGAGTATTAGAAACTATAAATGTTTTTTTAATTCAATGTGCTACAAGATGAATTAATTCTAATCTTATCTAAATGTATGGTGTTAGTTTTAAGGTTCAAATTTACTTACTTCAGACCAAGAACGAAATTTTCAACATCATTTTTTATTCAACAAATCGAATTTTAGTACATAGTAAATCACCTAAAAGAACCACATTTTTATCATCAGTCCTTATTCAAATAGATCGATGTTCAACTTACAATTAATTTCTGTGTACCTATCAAAATATGTCGAATTAACATGTTAATTGACAGACTACTTAGTCTACTTTTTTATTTTCTATTACCAAAGCACGATAGAAGCAATTCGCAAGCAAAAACGATAATGGAAGAAAGAAAACCGCTCAAAGCAATACAAAGGAGCTCTCGCTTGATATTTGTTACCATTTCTTCTGTAACTTCCTGCAAGCTGCTAGCTTTCTCGAAATTTCTATAAATATCCGGATATCCAGTCAATCCGGCCTGAGCTAACCTTAAGAGCACCTGATCAAAACGTTGAACATATGGTGAACGAGGCTCGAAACGCATTGATAACACATTAGTACTAAAGCCTTGATCACCAATTTTCAAACCACGTTCCTTTTTCCCCATATTGGACTTTCCTAACAGAAATTTTGCTCGAGCAGTATGCATAAGACAGGTGATGTTTTTGTGTGTTCTTAAATAGTCTATACATTTCTCAGCATTTTCCTCGATTACGGACTTGTTCAACAAATTTTGTAGGATTTTGCTGTCTTCCTTTTTGTCAGTTAAAAGCATACGAGTCAATCTTGTCATCCACAGTTGCAAATTTTTATTTTGCATATCTTCGAAGCTTTCTATCTGTACCTCTGACTTTGTTGTCAACTTCACATCCGTCAGCAAGAAGAAGAGAGTAGAACTGAAAAAGAGTGATGCGATAAGAAGACATCCGAAAACAATTCTTTCTCGGGATCTTTGAGGGGAATGAAGAACTGGGACAGCCAGAGCAATTTGGTATAAATGCGATAGTGTCCATACAGTTGCGTCAAATTTTAAGGCATGGAGGAAGAACCAATTCAGAACGATCGTTAAGCAGATTATGATCATTGTGTTAAGGGAAATGGTTAGAATTGAAGTCGAAGGTGATTCTTTGAAGAAGACTGGTAGAACAGGAATGATTCGTGAATGCTCGAATGAATAACTTCTTTCACTTATATCCTTACAGAGAGCGATATTTGAAGCCAGATTAGTTAGAAATCGAATCTGGTTGTATGCAATCTTGCGTATAAGTCCAGTAGTTTTCCTTCTATCGCAATCAAAGATGCTGTTCCCAGTACTATTGTACGGAATTTCCTTGATCGTAAAGTTCATAGCACTTGCAAAAGCATTTCTTTTAAGTATGTCTGCTCCATAAAGATCAATGGGATATCCGGTTAAATTTCTCGTCACGTAAATAAAAGGTGGATTATTGTATGTAGCCACGAGCATCTCAAATCCATTCATGTCGAGCAACTTATTAGGGAAAAAATCACATCTTGATGAGTGCTTCTTCCTTACATAAGTTTCTGTAAATGGATTATAATAATGCACCATTGCTATGGTTCGATGGTTTCCAAGAAGAATATCGGATTTTATCGTTTTTTGTACAAGTTCAAGAATCGTGAAGTCCAGAAAGTGTGTGTCCCATAGAGAACGAAGCAATTCTTTCCGAAAAATACTGTTTTCCTGATGTAGAACAAACAACAAACATTTTGGTCGTATTCGTGTTGGTGATATTTCACTGATGAAGGCTATCTGTTCAGTTAACCGAGAAGAATACAGATTGTCTTTCGAGAACTGGATGAGTATGAAAATGGTATGCCGAGGTGATATGAAAAGTGGATCACTGGTAAAATTTTTTGCATTTTGCATCCTAGCTTTGTCAAAACTGATTTTTCGACTTGGAACACTTCTCGAAATATCGCCAGTGATGATATCATTTCTTGGATCTTCTTTATTTTCCACAATCATCATTACCTGATAAGTGACGGAATTTTCTTTTACATATGCCACTAGGTCAGTTAACCAATTAAGGTTTTGTTCGATTGCTAGACATTGTAATGCTATAGTTCTTGACAACAAATTCAAGAGAAAATAAGAGAAATACATTTTAAGAGAATCTTTCTTTTTAGTTTCGCACAATTCTAGAATTGTGCGTACGAATTGGCTTGCAGTTTGTTGAAGAATAAACTTAAGTTTTCCTACAAGAGTTTCATTATATAAAAAAGCCAGCAGTTTAATAGTTTAATACTTATGCTTTCTCATTCACTCTATCAAAATATAGTAATTTTATCGTCTGATTCGAAAGAATTTTAAGAGAAATAGGTTAGCAATGAATACTGCAATATAGTAAGTGGACAAAATATAAAAATGGACATTTTTATTTGTGTCAAACTCATTTATTCTTGGTATGTACAAATACATAAATAAAAAACTCCATGTAAATGTTTCTTGATGTTGAAAGATAAAGTTTGACTCTATGATACGGCAGTACATTTATTGCTGGTCAAATAAAATTATAGTGATATTATAAATTTACATTGATATCAGATATATAATTTTTATTTTATCCTTAAAATATATACCCCTATAATATTTATTTGTGAAATTTTCTTTCAAGTTCAGTCGTAAATTTTTATCTTCGCTTGATATAAAGTACATTTAAATTTTAAGGCCACAGTAAGATGACTTTCTACATTTTTTCTTCTTCTAAAGCAATTGCATTTCTTACTATTATTATACTTATTCCTTCAATTTGACTTACTTTCTTTTTAACTAGAGAATCAATAGCAGCCCAAAGAAATTATTTATTATTTTGTCGTAAGGAAGAAAATTTGAATAATCTGGAAATGAGGTCAAATGAAATTCTTAAGGAAACAAAAAAATTATAGGTTTCAAATTATCATCTATTGCTGATATGGAAATAAGGTGAAATAAAGTTTTATGTACCATTCTGTCAAATTTCGTTTATAAAAGTTTATTAAACATAATTATTGTAATTTAATAACCTGTCATATAAAAAATAATCGCTAGCATGGTATGTTAAATGACAATAGGTATATAAAGCATCATTTAGAGTTAAAAATATATTTTTTAATGTGTGCAGTGGCATAAGTAACTAGAAAAAAACAATAATCATTGAGCAACGTTAAAAGAATTGTATGTAAAGCTGGACATAGAAGAATATTAATAAAAGCGGAAAATACGTAAATAACAATATTTTCTCAAATAAAGGTAAAAATTGAAGTCTTTTAAATGTTTCAAGTTCCGGACAGATAGTCTTTAAAAAAGTCGAGGTTCTGTTTCAACTCCATAATCCCAGCCCCAACTTCCTGCAACTAAAGACACCCAAAAAATTTGAAACTTGAAATATTACATCATTTAACCCCTAAGACTCTTGCACACATTTCAATTTCCACAGTAATAATCAAAAATTCAACAACAAAACACCGAGCATATTTAAAGAATGTGATTTAATTAATTAAATGTGATAAAGAATCCCATCTTAGCTACCTATTAGTAAAAACGAAAAACATGTTTTAAATTAAAAAAAATACACAAGACATTTCTCAGGACTCTAGTAAATATTTATATATCTCCATTGTAATAACCAGTATTCCAAAAAAAAAACCACTATGGTACAATTAAAGAAACCTATTCAAGCTGCCTTCAACTAAAAACGACAAAGAATGTTTAATTAAAAATAAACATGCCAATTACATTCGAAACACGATAGAGTTGGTTCATTTTTTTTAATTTAATGATTATTTTGCGTGGTTACACTTCGGATTTGTTTTATAAGAGCTAGTTGTGTGTTTTTTGAATTTTGAAGTATCATTATTATGTTGAAAGTATCAACCTATAGTATTTTGAAGATGAATTGTATGACTATTTAAAATTTTTAAAATTAAGTAAGTAAGGAGATAATCCTTAAGGAATGTGGTGCGGAAGAAACGCTAGTTGACACATGGGAAAGAAATCGGTTAAGATGGTTCGG
>JAAAKG020181918.1:0-25846 GCA_010014905.2 Druon quercuslanigerum
ATTCCCTCGATAAACGAAGCGTTTGAAAATTGTCTAACGTTATTTTGATACTGATTGCTAAAAAAATTTATAACTTTCTTATTTAACAAAATCAATTAATTTTAAATTGCAGATTATCTTAAGAAAAGTTTGAAGGAAAGGGTATTAAATTTTTATCTTAAAATATAAAGAACTTTGTCTTTCGAGGCAAGTTAAAGTGAAAATATTTAGTTTTGCTGGTCTGAAAAATGAAGTATTTTTGATTTTTTACAGAAACGGTAAAAGATAAAACTTTTTTGCCGAGACTCTTTCGGTTTTAACGAATACATTATCATGATATGTGTTCCTTATTTCGCATTAATTTTTATTCTCAGCTACTATTTCAATAAATTTATAATATTACAATTCAAAATATGAATCGGTATCTGAAATATGAATATTTGTATTACCTTGTTTTCATAATTAAAAAAAAATTGTCCGTACGTTTATATATGGTTATAGCTTGGTCTAGTCTAGTCTAAACGTACGGACCTGGTAAGGGGAAGGGGAAAGTAGAAAAGGAAAGAGGGCGTGGCTGGTGTCCATACGTCTGGACACAAGTCACGCCCCCTTCCCTTTTTCAGGACCGCCTAGACTGTCCTGACTTTTATACTTGCATATGTAATTTAGGCCAAGCATTTTGCAAAATACAATGTTATTAAAGCTTGTACCGTTTTTCTAGAGATATTTTTTTTTCTTCCTAATGTATTATTATAAAGAATTTGCAGTTCCTTTTTGGGTGAACAACTTTCATGAAATAATTTTTTTTCTTGCCTTACGTCGTTTTTCCACAAATTAAATTTTTTTATTTGTAATTTTTTTTGTAATGAGTAAAAAATAAACTACGCATCTTATGAAGAAATTATTAATGACAAATCATTGGATCTTTTTTGGTTCCGCAATTTTTGTTTTTTCTTGCATTGACTTTTTTCATACCGATCGTTATTTAGCTAAACATTTTCATTTTTTTTTTTTAATATTTTAAGTACCATAACTCTGGGAACTTTTGTTTTTATCAAGGAAAGTCTTAAAAAGAAATTGTTTGCCCTTTTGAGTATACTACAAACAGCCGCACAGAGAATTATTGAATCTTGAACAAAGTGGTTACAAACATTTTCAAAATGCATTAACTTTTTGAATTTTTATCCAAAATGGCTGGTTTCGGACACGAAAAAAATTTATATATCAAGGGCCGGTCTAATTCTAATCCCTTAATTATTTCGACAGTTATGGTGCTTAAAGACAAAAAATATATAGACACACATCTAATAGAGGGACTCACATACACATTAGCAAAAACCTGTTTTTCAGGTTCAGGGCTTCTTGAAACGTGGACATTTGACAAAAACGGGGAGGGGCGGGGGGGTAGAATTTTACACAAATCTAATGCAATCTCTGATTAGAATGTAAAAAGACATATTTTTAACTAAATAGCAAAATTTTCACCTGAAGAAGATGTATTTCAAACTAAATAGTTGAATTTTGAATGAAAGATATGAATTTTCAATTTAAATTATGAACATGCAAAATAAATATTAATTTCCAACAAAATAATTTAATTTGTAACTAAATAGTTGAATTCTCAACAAAAAATATATAAATTTTCAACTTATTAGTTTTTTATAAAAAAAAATAAAAAATATATAACAATTCGTCACTAAATGTTTCAATTTCATGTTAAAAAATCAGTTTTAACAAATAGTTAAATCTTCAAAATGGAAAAAGTGAATTTTTCAAAAAGCAGTTCAGATTTCAACCAAATCGGTGGATAATAAAATAATATGTGAGTAATAAAAAATACATTTTCTACCAGCGTGGTTAAATTTTTAACAAAAAGACCATTTTTCTACTAAAAATGATCATTTCTTTTTGAAAATTGCCAGCTTCAAATGGGAGTTCTATTTTTTCAAATGAACGATTTAGGGCAGAATTATAATCCTTCTAGCATATATGTTGCTTTAGATTCAAATTATAATTTTTGTTCTCGGAAATTCTCTATTCCAAATCAAAATTATAATCATTTTAGAAAATCCTCCCGTTCTAAGTCAAAATTCAAATTCTTCAAATAAAAAGTTACGGCTTCAATTCAAAATTAAAATTCTTCTCGCAAGGATTCTTCAAATTTATCTGCAAGAAAAATTGTAATTTAAAATTATCATTGTTCCCGAATATTCCCTTTTCTAATTAAAATCCTAATTGTTTTTCAAATTTCTTGTCAGAATTCTAATTCTGTTAGCAGATTGCTTGGATTAGCTTAAAAATATCATCCTTTTAAAAATTTCCCTGAGTGAAATTAGTTGAAATGCTGGATATATTTTTAATTGAAAATAGTACATTAAAGCCATAGTCTATTTAAAATTTTAATGGTCTTCTTCTAACGAATGGCGAAAAAAAGATAATTTATTAGAATAGAAAATCATTTAGAATGAATTCCGAAATAAATTCTGAATGACGGAGGAATCATGCAAAATAATAAATGGAGTTTTAGAATCATCCGGGATGAGTTATGCACGCTCAGTTTAACATTATGTGGAATCATTAAAAACTAATATGGATTAAGAAAGATATCACTCGCAATAAGGTGCAAATTATTAGAAAGGACGCACTCTGATCATTCGGAATGATTTCGGATTTAGAACGAAAACATTCGGAATCAGTTTGCTGATTAAAGCGAAACGCAAAACTTTCGGAGAATCTTTCGTAATCAAATAGAATTATATCAGAATAGCGAACTTTTTTGATGTGACCTATAGTCCCTCATCGAACGAAAAATTGCTATCAGATTGATGTTTATTCGTTTGCAGCAACCGTCTATTGATCCTCATTCTAAGTAAGCACAGATTGATGAATGAATCATCTGGATTGACATAGAATAATTGGCTGACTGTTGCCGAAGAGTTTCAAAATGCAAATCCGAATGAATTATGATCTGTCAGTTAAAAACTATGTGGAATAATTAAAAACTAATGTGGATTAAGAAAGGAATCACGCGCAATAAGGTGCAAATTACTAGAAAGGACGCACTCTGATCATTCGGAATGATTTTGGATTTAGAACGAAAACATTCGGAATCAGTTTGCTGATTAAAGTGGAATGCAAAAGTTTCGAAGAATCTTTCTCAATCAAATAGAATTATATCAGAATAGCGAACTTATTTGAAGTGAATCCCTCATCGAACGAAAAATTGCTTCAGATTGATGTTAATTCGTTAGCAGCAACCGTCCATTGACATCCTCATTTTAAGAGTTTCAAAAAATAAAAACGCAAATCCTCGCATTTCTCTAAAATTCCAGGTCAGTATCATTGGCATTATTAGCTGTATTCGATAAGACGCACGCAAAAAAATTGAAAGGAAGAGCTTAGCGGAAAGTAGGAGCCAAGGCAAGGAAGGAGGATGGAAACGTCCAACGTCCGCGTCGTCGCGTCGCGAACGAAAAGCGTGGAGAGGCCGGTTAGGGCGGTCGACTTATTTATTGCCTCATTAGAAGCACTCACTTCGCTCCAAGGCAGCTCCACGCTGTCTGCTTGGATCTTGGATAGACAGTGACGAGCGTTGCTGGCTGGCTCTTTCGGGCTGGTTTACTGTAGGACAGAGAGAAAGAGAGAAAAATAAGAGAGGAGAGGAGAGATTACTGGTCTGCGCCGAAAGACGCGCTCCCGATCGAGCTCACCGAACAAGCGCGAGAGGAAGAGGAAGGTGGACAAGAACGGACAAGGGGACTAGGGATGAGCCTCCACCGCCGAATTCTTCGGATATCTCGCACCGCTCAGCTCTGCTTCTTGTGGAATGGAAAGGGTCCACGCCAACGGAAGTCAGGAACCTTGTCGTGACCAAGGACACTGAATCGCGGAAGGACGAATGACGCCTCGAGTTTCTGGCCCAATATTTAAATATATCCTTTAATTATTAATTTCATAATTGAAAAAAAACACGGTATATGCCTCTTAAACTATGAATAAGGATAAAATTATTCAATTATGCGTAGACACCATTAATATTACCTTCGACTAAACGATTACAATAATCAGATATCGTTTTAGAACCTCAGAAAATCCTGGGACATTACTTTGACCGTGAAGTGGAATCGAAGTGATTTGCATCAGAGTGATACTCATTTGATAAAGATGATTCAAATTTAGCACCAAAATTATTTGACAGTCATTTGCTAGGATAGTGAAATTAGCTAGAACATTTTATTGATTCTTAAAATTAGCTTATTTTTATATTAAATAGAAGTTTTACTTAGGCTGCAATAGTTTAGTCTTAGAATCTAAAAAATCCATGCAGGGGAAAGACATAAACTACAGAATCCTCTTCCTCTCTTGATTGGCAAGTGAAAGATCGAGAGGAAGTCGAGATGCTTCACACAGTCTGAATCAGTCTCAAGTCTGCCCGACACACACGTCGTCACGTCTTGTAAATGCGGCCAGGAGACATGTTAGTTCGTCCTGTTTGTCTGGAGTTAAAGCACATGACCCTCTTGTTTCCGAATCTATTCCAGAACGAGTAACTACGACTTTGTCCAGTCGTTCCTGAAGAATGAAGTATGATTATTTTACGTATTGGTCTGTTTATATTCCCACATGCTAATATATTACGTATCGTATAATGATTTGAAACCAAATCAATTCTTTCTTCGACCGACGATATTTATGAATGTTGAATCCTAGATTCTTTCTTATGTCTTACGGTCCACATAAATTAAAATAAAATTGAGCCAAAACCCATTTTTGAACTCAACATTTATTTGATTCAAACTCCTCTCTCAATCCTTAACGTTTCAGTACAATGCTTACCTTTCTCAGAAAGTTTTAACCTGAATAATTATGTTTTTGCAATCAGTAATATTAAGAGGAAAAATTGTGATAATTAATTACGTAACATCAAAAACTAAATTTAATTTTCAAACAAAATATCTATGTTTGGAGATTGGCAACACTGTAAAAAATATTTAAAAATTATGTCGTTTCTCTAATTACTTAAAATATGGGTTTTGAAGAGTCATATGGGATGGCTCCAAAGTTTTTTGATACACAAGAGTTAGGCCTCCTTAATTTGAAATACTCAAAACAAGCTGATTGTATTAAAAATTTCTTTTATTAAAAAGCAGGATTTTAGCTTTTATTAGAGAAATTACTGATTTTAGATTGAACAAATGTTTTAAGAATTTATCAACGGTTGAAATTCCTGATGATGTCGCGGGAGATTTGGCTTCGGGTAACAAATTTGGAGTGCCTTTAAATGTCAATAATATCCCTATTAATAGTTTGGTTTAAAATATTGAAAATTTTCTATAAAATATTGGAGAAGAAGATTTAAAATTTAATATCCGAAAAACTGCCACTCACATAGTCTCCAATCACAATAATGATAACAAATTAAAAAATACCGTTTAAAAACTCACAATATTGTAATAGCAAAAGCTTATGCTCTCCCTAAACTGCACAAGCCTAATTTAAGTTGGAGACTAATTGTTCCTACTGTTGGTTCTCCAACTTAAAATTTATCAAAGTATATTTCAAATATTCTAAAGCAGGTTTCTGTTATTAACACCAGTTCATTTGTCAAAAATAGTTGGAAACTTAAAGATTGTTTGAAAAATATTAAAGTTCCAAAAACTCATTCAATACTTTCTTTAGATGTTGTGTCCATGTTTAATAGCATCCCGCTAGATCTTTCTTTAGATGGCATTGAGAAAAAACTTAATTTAAATAATTAATTTAACGAAAATAACAAAAAATCGAATTTCTAATAGCTACGAGAACGATTTTTTATGGTACTGTGTTATCCTTTAACAAAAAATTTTATAAACAAATTACGGGTTGCCCTATAAGATCACCATTGTCTCCAGTTGTTTCAGATTTGGTCTTACAAGATATTGAAAAACGAGCTTTGCAACTATTAAATTTCACATCTATTTTGTACAAACGCTACGTCGATGACATTTTAGCTATTGTTCCTACTGACAAGATTGAAGTTTTCTTAAATTCATTTAATAGTATTGAAGAGTGTATACATTTTTATTATTTTTTAGATGATCCGCAGATTTTCTCTAGGGATCTGTATATCCTTGTGATTTTCCCTGAGGAATTTAAAAATTATTTTTGATATGTATTTATCGTCTTATACTTCCAATTTCGTATTCCATATTGAAAAAATCTCTGTTGAAATTCCGTGAGGATTTTGTAATTTCTCGAGAAAGTGCTCGAGGATTAATTGATTGACACGCGGATTTTTGTTAGGTATCGGATAATGTTCGCTAATTTCCTCGAGGCATTCAAAACTAATCGCTAGAGTTCCACTTCAGACAGTGGCCAATTTTAGGGTTTCTTGTTTCCTAATCCTTTTCGAAACATCTAACTTCACTTTTGCCGTGTTCCCTATTAAAAAATTCATGCTGGAATTAAAGCCGGAGATTAAAAATTTTTCTAGAAAATCTGCAGACTTCCACGAAGGATCTGTATATCCTTGCCATGTTTCTGAGAAATTTAAAAATCATTGCGGGACTTCAACCTTGAAAGGTAGAAGTTTTAATGTTTCTTGTTTCCGAATTTATTTCAGAACAAGAAACTCAAATTTTGTCGAGGCGTTTCTGACGGATGAAGAATGAATTCTTTAGATGTATTTATCGTATTATATTTGCAATGTATTCCCTGTTGAGAAAATCCCTTGGGATGTTTCGTGAGGGTTTTAAAATTCGTCAAAGAAAGGCGTGAGAATGAATTGACGGACTCGCGGAGTTCCTTAAGAAATCTGGAAATCTTCGCGACTTTCCTGGAGGAATTTGATAATCCTTACTTGATTTCTTTATAAATTTTTTTAACAGTAAATATGGCATTGGAAGTAAAAGATGATAAAGGCATAAAAAAATTAATATTTAATCCTTTAGACTTAAAAATTTTGTAGAAAATAAATTTTGGAGGATTTTCAGATCCTCTTCGCAATATCCGCTAATAAAATTAACTGTTCCTTGCGGATTCCCACCTCCTAGTGCTGCATATTTTCTTCGGATGATTGAACAACGTGGAATTTAAAAATTTAGATCCTTCTCATAGGCCGCCTAATTTTAGGATCTCTTGTTTCGTGAGTCATTTAATTAATCCTTTCGCATTATGCAGAGGAATTTAAAAATTCTCGCAAATCTTAGTGATATGTCTAAGCTAAATTGTCCTATGTATACCTCACACATTATAGTACTATCCGAATAATGAGAAACCTATTGATAAAAATATAATTCTCGAAATTCTCTAAGATACCTAAAATAATTTTCAGGACTTTGGGCAGCCAGATGGTGATGGATCCAATGCTGATTTGTAAAAAGTCGCGCCGTTTGAGAGGCAAATTAACTGATATTTGTAACAAGGAGCCAGCGCTACTCAAGGAAATTACTAAAGGCTTACAGATCGGCACCAGAGAATGTCAATATCAATTTCGAAATCGCAGATGGAATTGCACAACAGTCAGAAGGTCTTTAAAGAAAATTCTCCTGCGAGGTAAGTTTCCCTCATGTTCCTAATGACACTTTACAAAGGAAGCCAGAGACAAAGAGTGGAGAGAGTTTGGTATAGTTGTTCTAAACACAGGAAATTAAAAAATTAATCGGGTAGACTCCAGGCTTGGGATAAGAATGGGCACGGTCTTTAGGTCGGTCACCCGTTACTGGGAATCTTATCGCAGGATTAAGAGGCAGGATGAATAAATTTTAATTTATATTCAAATTCCGACGGATTCTCTCTCGCTAGACTCACCTGCGAGTCGTGGAAAAAGCCCCGCAACGTTACCTGTTCGGCCTCACTTAACCGGGCGTGAAACAAATACAAATTATACGAATAATACACAAACGATATACACATGATCGAGCGTGACAACTAAATTAATGTAATTAAACATTTTAATTACAATCGACTGTGAAAGCGTTACGTTCCGTGTGGTGAAATGAAACTGAGGTCGGGAAAATCGCGCATTCTAGAACGATTTAGATTTACAGTCGCACTCAATATTTGTTTACAAGGCCTGAATTTAATTTTTTATGAATATATTTAAAAAACAGTCTGGTAATTGTTTTCAATGATCAGTTATCATTAATTTTATACAATTTCAAGAAGGTTAAAAGCGATTTTTATTTCTGGAAACTGGTACTTGGGGAATCCGGCTGAGAATTGGGACCAAGCGATTTGGGATGTGTGATGAAACGTGAACGTCAACGAAAGAAGAGAAGGAAGAGAAAGAAGAGAAAGAATAGAAGGAAGAAAAGGAAGAAAAGGAAGAAAAGGAATACAAATTATTTGGGCAGTAGTTGGTAGCCTCGCACCACAGGCATAGGGTCGTACGCCATGGGTATATGGCAACCTGCCATATTACAGCCAATTTGGAAGAATACCTCGCTGAGGGATACCTGGGAGTGAAATATGATCATGTCTGGAGAGCAAAACCACTCTATTGACTAATGATCAACTTAGCAACTGAACTTTAATTTATAGTATTATTTATTTTATATGTATATATATATATTAATTTTAATAAATAATTTAAATTAAAAATGAGTAATTTCTAAATGACAGTTTTACGTTTTCTTGAGAAAAGCATTTTTTAAGTGTTCCCATTTTAAGAACACAACTTTTTTATTTAAATTTATCTTTTAGGTTTCGTTTCTTGATTGAATCGTTCACTCACGATGTCCTTTCAATTAACAGAATTAGCAAATAAATGGTTTAGGAAATACTTGACATCGGTATCATCGAAGAGAATCTATTCAAAAGCGTCATGTCTTGAGGTGTATCATTTTGTTTATGATACTTGAAAATTAATTAAAGGATTAAATTAAAAATGAATAAAAAAGGCACAATTCTTGGTATTGTGTATTTCGTTAAAAAAAACTCTTACAGGTAAGAATTCGTCATGATTTGAAACTTCCCACTTCAAAATTGGGTATAAGAAAATATGGATCATTTTTTCTAAAGTGTACCCAAAACAAAAATTAAAGTTTTTTGGATCGAACAAAAAGTGGGACAAAGTGTAGTCCTATTTGATGACACTTTATGGATAAAATCATGTGTCATTTTGACCATTATTTCATGAAGGGGTGTGGGCAAAAATTTTGGATTTTTTTGGACAAAACATTGTTTTTTTTTGTTTAGAAATTAAATTTGATTTGAATATTGATTTTAAAAGCGTATAAATCCTTTGAAAGAATCCTAAGCTTTAATTTAAGACGAAGAAAAGTGGTAGAATTGATTGATTTTTTGGGCGAATACTTACTAGAAAAAATGCCCCACACAAATATTACTCTAAATTTAAACGAAAAATCTTCAAAATTCATATAACTTTGTTAAGAATAATTTAAAAGCATTTGTAATCAATTTCTAACAATGCGACATCGTTTTAGAAGAAAAAAGTATTCAGAAGAATCTAAAAACTTACTTAGAATAATGCGAAATAATTTTGCAATGAGAAACTATGTTCAGAACAATGCAAAATAATTTTTAAAGGAGAATCTTTCCAGAAGCGATGAAAAGATTGTTTAGAATCATTTTTAATCATTTGAAATAAATTCTCAATTATGCGGAATGATTTTGGGATCAGAACCTATTCAGAAGAAATAAATATCTTGTTCAGAATAATGTGAAATCATTTGCAATGAATTCTGAATCATGTGCAATTACTTTAGAAGGAGAGAGTATTCAGAACAAAGTAAAACTATGTTTATATTAATGAAAAATATTTAAAAAATTAAAATATTTTCGAAAGGGGTAAAAAGGTTGTTTAGCAAATTTGTAGATCATTTACAATGAATTTCGAATTCGGTGAAATGATTCTGGAATGAGAAAGTATTCGAAACTAATGAAAACTTTGTTTCAAACGATGCGAAAATATTTTCACATGAAAACGAAAGTAATAGAATTCAAAACTCCGTTTGGAACAATGCCAAGTAATTTTTAAAGTAGAAACAATTTAGAAGAAATTAAAAGTGTATTTAGAATTATGCGAAATCAGTTTGCAATTAATTCAGAATGGAATAATGTGCCCTCCGCAATACTAATAGAACAATAATACAATATCAGTATCACCATCATTTTTGTTTGCAACCTTAAATATCTATTCTGAGGTAAAAATGGTAAAAAAATTGAAGTTGATAAGTAACTCAATATACATCCGCAATTATGGAAACGATATTCCTGCTGATGTGACGCCTGCCCCTTATCCCATTCCCCTCTCGCTGGTTTCTTTCTTTCTGTCTGTTTGTCTCGGTATACCTCTCATGTTAAATCGAAGCAGCATTCAAATGTCAAGAGTATCCAAGGCAAGTCTAAGAGAGTAACAGATCTGTCCTGTAAAAGCCTCCCCTTCTTACTTCTCGTCCGGAAGAAGTTAAAGTGCGGTAGTCCAATACAATAAACGCAAGGGACACTAAACTGTTCGCAGTTGTCAATCCTTTTGTGGCCATAATATACCGGCCAAGTATTACAAAGCTACCAATCAAAGAGGTACAACCTCATTCAAAAGGCGCTCTTCGTTCTTACGTCTCTCAATTCATCAATTCCCTCAGATTATTTAGAGGCAAACTTTTTTTTCTTGTCTCGCCATCACTTAGCTCTGCTCATTGTCTCACGACCTTGTTGTTCCATATGGTCTAATTAACAGATTTATAAAATGTTTTGATAATTGTTAGAAAATCTTTGTCTAGAAAGCGTGAAAAAAATCGCGCTTGTCACAATGTGCGCAAACAAGGCGTGAGAGGAAAGAGTCTTATAGTCGGCATTAGTTAGCACATAGCTTGCGAGAGAGCAAACAATTAGCATCCACATACTAATGTTCTCTCGAACCTCAGATTATCGTTGATGTTCGTCTGTGCATAAAAATTATCCCGTACCCGAGTCCAGTTGGAATCGAGCAACCTGGTGCTAAACGCATCGTAATTTTACAGTGGTCTTCACTTCCTTGCCACACGCACATTTAAAAATAATTAATTCGAGAAAAACTTTAGGGTTAAATGCGCCTCGATAAATAAAATATAATGAAGAGTGGCAAGGCATGTGTAGGCATGCAATAAAAATGAAGACACTACTCCAATTAGTATTCGAAGATTCTAGAAAATCATTTAATGACTTGACGCCCATGTTAAACTGAAATCTCGTAACAAACAGCACCCTTCACTAAATCCAACGGATACTCTCTATTTGTTGCAAGAAACCCGTAATATCTCGTAGGTTTCTTAAGACCACACACCGTCGACTACCTGAACCTATCTACGGATCGCGACCATAAAAATTAAATGTCAACCGATAAATAAATGGCAATCGAAAATTAAGATAGGCAACGTCACACACCGGTAGCGCTTACGACCTTGTCGTCCCAAGAAGAATTTATTTCAAATTTAGAGAGATAATTTCTTCCTCAAACATATATATTTCTTCTTCGATTCCAGAAAAAAGTAAGACTTTCGAAATAGAATTATTTACTTTCGATGGAATCTCGCCAGGAGAGGACAACTAATTATTTAATGAGTCGAATAAAATAGATAGAGAGGCCAAGAACGAGGAAAGGTTGACTTTTAATTCTTAAGCTAATATCAAGTCCACGTATAGTATACCAATTAGTAATCTGGAACAGTTAAATTAAATTAAGAGAAATGTTAAAGGTCTATTATTTATGCAAGTTACTTTTATTTCTGGCCGGTTTTATTTAACTTTTGCCGGTAGCGAAGTCGTATTTGAGCCAAGACCACCGGTAAGACCCACCCATGGACATTTATTTAACGGTGAGACATCGGGTGGCCAGAAAAGTTTGAAATTTATTGACGAGACTTCCCACAGCGAACTGTCCTCGCCCACCGTGGGTCACCTGGACCTGAATGCTCTGACACGAAGAGCGTCACCGAAAACGACCGGTTAACATCTCTGCTTCTGTCATCGATCCTCACTTTAGTGCTTCATAATTACGCACCCAGCATAATTTATGTTCTTGGTTATAACCGTACCTAAAGTTCCTGTCTCCGTTCCTGTAACTTGCTGATTCGATAACCTTGAAATATTTTTAATCTGACGACAGATAATTTGAGTCTATTTTATTAGGTAAATTAATACGTACAAATATACACATATTTTTTTCTTTCTTTTAGTGTCTGCTAATGAAAGTTTTGAAACCTAATTGAATATGTAGATCGGTGTGATTTTATATCATTATGAATCAATATTTCTTATTCTGATTGAATCGGCTAGAAACAAATTAATTGCAAATGATGATTTAATCAGCCCATTCTTAGGAGTCAATAAAAATTCGGCAATTAATCTGAAGTTATTTTAAATTAATATTTTTATTAAATCTTGCTGTATTTAAAATGAGTTCGCTATCTTTTCAGTACAATTGTCTTCGAAATAGAAATATTTGGAGAAGGTTGCTAATTTTCATTTATTCAGCAAAATTATCATTAGGATGATAATTATCAAAATAGTTTTCTGCACAATTTTCTCTTTACTTTATTTTAATATATAAAATTTTAAATTTAAAAGTGTCTTATAATTCAATTTAGCAAACTTGAGAATTGTTAGAAGTAGAAAATGGAACGCATATGTATGCATTTTTTTATGAATAATTTTTTCGCCATTCTAAGGAAATCATTGTAAAAAATCATTATAAGAAAGTCCGTTTAAGAAACTCGGTGTAGAGATAAGAATTATTAAATATTGAAAAATTAATGCAAATAAGACAAAAAGCTCAATTGAAATGAATGAATTAAAGGGATTTAATAGGATTTCAACAGATTTCGAGAGACTTCGACGTATTTTAATGATTTTAAATATGGCTTTTTGTGATTCTCAAATATTTCAGGGAATTCTAAAGAACTCTAAAAGAATCGCAAAGAATTTTATATAATTTTTATGATTCTAATAGATTTTAAGTCATTCCTCGTTAATTTTGCAGAGAAAGGAAATTAAATTAAATTCCGAGTGATTTCTTGCGATTCCAAAGATTTCCAACGATTTTAAGGTATTTCAGCGAATTTCACAAGATTTCAGGATTTTATTACATTTTTTGAATTTCAAGCGATTTGAAAGATTTTTGGGAAATTGATTTTGTGATTTTGGGGTTTCGAGATATTTCTAGTGAACGTTGGAAAATAAATAAAATGAAACGAAATTTTGAAGGGCTGCTAGATATTCAAAGATTGGCTAGATTTCAAGATATTACAGAAATATCTTTGGATTTCAAATATTTCGTAGAATTTCGAAAGGTTAAAAGATAATTGTAACGATGTTAGGAAAATAAATGAAATTAAATTAAATTTAAACCGAGTTCTGTCAGTTTAAAAGATTTTGAGGAATTTCAGAATATTTCAAGAGATATGATAACATCTTTAAAGGGATTAAAAAGATTTCTGGGGAATTCGAAGTTTTTTATTTGTAAAGCTTTAATTATCAAGTTTTAATTATTTTATATGCAATCTTTGCCAAAAATTTCAAGGGATTTTGAAGTATTTCGAAGAATTTCAGAAGATTTTAATTTTATTGAATCTCCAAGGATTCCAAGGGACCTTAAAGATTTCTAGGGATTTAAATTTGTCCATTTTCAAAAACTCTAAATATTTTTAATTTAATGCAAAATCAACATATTTTGAGTAATTCATACATTTTTCAACCAGTTTTCACGGTTTTCAAAGGTTTCTACGAATTCGAAGAGAATATAAAGGATTCCAAACATATCAAAAATTTTAGAGATCTATCAAGATGATCTCAATAAAATTCGAAATTGGTTTGAAATTTTTTTAGGAAAACTAAACAATCAATAGGGATTAAGAATCTCAAAAAAATGTCTAATTTCTAATCAAGAATATCGAAATGGTCTCGAATGCGTCACTGAAAAATTTAAAAGAATGTTAAAGAATTTTTTTAGGATTTATAAATATTTTAAGGTATTTATAGTTAAATTTACGAATTTATTTCAATGTAATTTGAAGGAAATTCTAAAGTGTTTTACATATTTTAAAAAATTTAGATGTTTCTCGAAGAATTTTACAAGATTTCCTTAAATCTGTCAGAATTTTAAACATTTCTAAACATTTTAAGCATTTTATATAGAACTTTAATGAATTTTAAGGAATTCTAACAGATTTCTAGTAATTTTCATATTGCTTGGAAAAATAAATGAAATTTAATATAATTTAAAAAAATTTTAAGCTATTTCAGAGATTTTAAATAATGTTAAAGTATTTCAAAGAATTTTCAAAAAATTAAAGAACTTTTTTAATATTTCAACCGATTGAAAGAGATTTCAGTGATTATAGTAGATTAAAATATATTTCCAAATATATGAAGTTATTTCAAGAAATTCTGAAAGTTTTTTATGGATTTCAATTAAATTTCATGTAGTTCTAAAAATATTAAGGTAATTCGCAGTTTTCTTCTGTGGAAAGTTTTTTTTTGTGGGCAATATACAGAGAAGGAGCAACATAATTAATTAATTGTTTTTTAATTTCTAAACTAAAGGATTTATATCAATAAAAATTAAATTTCCTAAGATTTAACGAAAGTATACTTAATGAACCCACCAAAAAATTAAAAAATGAAGATTTCTTAAAGAGGGGTACAACGATTTTTGTTACTTGCTAGCGTCTGCGCACTGTTTTCAGTAACGACAACTTATATTCCACTTGCCATTTAGTAATTGCAGGAAAATATTTGTAATGTTTAAATACCGTTTCTGAATTTTAAAAATAATTGAGTGAATATACTTTAAATTTACTGAATTTTGTTATCAGCTACTGAATCCCGTAAATTTCAGTTACTTTAGCAACTTAGGTGTGAATAAATCTTCCTAACATTTATAATAGTAGGATAAGCAGGAAATAGGTTTCTGCATATAAAAAAATTAAAATAATTCTAAATTCTTTTTGGACTTCTTTTTATTTATTGCTTTAAAGTTGTCCTTTTTGACGTATACATTTGAAGTGTTCGAATATTGTTATCAGAAATAACAAAACATAAAATGTGCTGTAGTTGAATTTTTGAGCTGTTAAGGATTGACTGTACTTCGGCAAAATTTTCCCGACATTAGAGGAATAACTCTAACGCAATTTACATTGTTCTTGCTCAGACTATTTTCAAGTATTGGCGCTACATTAGAACCTCGCTTATCCGAGCCCGCTTTATCCGAGTTTTCGATTTTCCGAGGTTAAAACAAAAATAGTTGACCCATCTTATCCGAACTACAGCGCAAGAGTAGTCCGTTTTAAGTAAGTATACTTTCATTTTGTTTCACTAAAACTTTCTTTTTATTTAAAACTCCTTTTTATCCGAGTTTCCCGATTACCCAATTTGGGGCCGGTACACAATAGCTCGGATAAGCGAGGTTCTACTCTATTGCTAAACCATTCTAAAAGGCCAGTGACAGCGCTGGCGTCATATCTCTTACTATCTGTCGAATTAAAACTAGCTACCATGCAGCTTCCCATTGTTTTTGCCTTTGCCAATGCCATAGTCATTGCCACTTCTTGTGACAACGTATCTTGTAAATGCAGGAAATTCTTCACAATCAGCAGGTGTCATTTGTGCAAATTCGTAGTGGTACCCGGGCAGAGAGTATAGTCTAACTCGACCGACTGTACATAGACGATATATAGGACAAAGCTCATCATATCTATTCAAGAATCCAACGACAAAATTCTGGACATCTACTACTACGCGAAATGATTGATCTGATCCTATCCGGTACATACGACCACGGTTATCTCTCGTGAGAGAGCTGATGGGAAAATGAAATCCTTCCACCACTCTTGCCCTAAACGGTAGCTGGTGAGCAGGTGGTTGCACTTCGTTATGAGGAAAAAGTTGATTTTGATCGTAAAGAGGAAAATGATGGTCAACTGCGATACGAAGCCGAAGAAGCTGTGTTCTGGTAAGAGGAGGTGGGGCCGGAACAGGCGGCCTGTTCGGTGCAGGAGGTCGGGTCTGTGAACTGAATTCTGTAAGCAAAGGTAAACATGGATGAATAGATAGATTGGTTATTGTTTTCTATGCAAGTGTAATGAAGTAGAGTCCCAATAATTTATTTAGATTTGTGTATGCTTTTTGATTAAAGTTCAAATCAATCCTATCAACTATGGCGTCCCACAATCAGCAATATCTATCAATATTATATCATCAATATCCAATCAGTATTTTCCATTTGGAGAAATCTTATAATTCTCTATCAAAGTCATTTGAACCTTATTAAATATTGTGCAATAAGAAAATGTTGATCACAAATAAAGACATTTTTCTATCAATACAATTTGATCCAAATTTATTTAAAAAATCAGTGAGTGGAGTTTAACAACACTAAGAAATTCCTTCGACGATGAACATAAGGATGTAATAGTACCTAAAGCTGATAAGGTTAGCATAAAAGCAGCTGCAAATAGAAATGATTACATAACAATGGTTGAAAATCAATTAAAAAATGACAATTTATGCACAAATATCAAAACTAGTCTTGTTCCAACTTTGGAGCAAAAATGTAATAATATTGCAATCAGGTGTTGTTTCTAAAGCATGTGCTTTACGAAAAGTGCACAAAACAGATTTCAAAGGGCATTTGCTTGCTTCCACTGTAGGTTATACAACTTATAATTTATCAAAATGCATCGCAAATCGCTTTAAACCAATTACTGGTAAAACTCAAGCTTTTGTAAGGAATGGTGCGGAATTAAAAGAAGAGCTTAAAAATGTCAAAGTTCCGGATTCACATTCTGTTGTTTCACTGGATGAAGTCTCAATGATTAATAATATTTCAATGGAACTTGCATTAGATTTTATTGAAGAAACATTAAATTTAAACCATAATTTAACAAAAGTCTCTAAAAAGGAATTTATTATTACTACCAGAACAGTATTAAATAACATAGTTTTTTCTTTTAGTAATAAATTTTTAATTAGGTTTCAGGTTGTCCTATGAATATGTGGATGATATCCTAGCAATTGTCTCTTCTGTAAAACAGGAGAATAACTCTATTGCTTATCTAGATTTATTAATTATTAAAACTTTAGAAGGTAATTTAGTAACAAATTGGTACGAAAAAGTTCCTTGGTCAGGACTTTATTTGAATTTTAATTCTCATCATCTATTTTCTCAAAAAGTTGGTCGAAGTAAAGGTCTTATTGATAGATGTGTTAAATTAAGCAATAAATTCCGCAAAGAAAATTTAGATCAACTAAAAATTACTCTTTTACAAAATAATTACCCAATCCAATTAGTAAACAGAATCATTAAAGAAAGAATCCATAAAATTTATAATAATTTATTCAAAAATGAAAAATGGATTAAAACCTATAATAAATACGATCTAAAGGTTTTATTTTCATATATTGAAGGTCTTTCTGAGTATCTTAGAAGTGGTTAAAAAACATATAATATTAATGTGTATTTCACAACAACCACAAACCTAATAAATTTTCTATGTTTAAAATTGAAGAAAAACATAACAAACTAAACTTATCTGGTTTAGTATATATGAAAAATTGTAAATGTTGCAATAAGATTTATTATGGTGAGACGGGTAGGAGATCAAAGACTCATATTTGTGAACACAAACAGGATTGTGAATGAGGCAATCAAAATAGTTGTTTTTATCACAACATGCGTGGCAATTTGATCACTATTTTGATTTTGAGATTCATAATATAAAAATTTTAGATCGAGAAAAGAATACTTAAAAAAAGAAAAATATTAGATTATATTTTCATAAACAAATTCATTAAAAATTCCATCAATTTGAAAACTGAAACATTGAATGTAAATCAAATTTATCAAAATATTTTATAAAAATTATTTATATATATACATTAATTAATAAATTTGTTCACCTTTAAAATTCAATATACTTTGCCAGGAAAACAGTTTCTATTTGTCTAATGTTTGAAATTTGTAAAATAATATTAAAAACTAATAATTATTTTTTATAATTATTATTAAAGAAATTTTTATGAAGATTTCAGCCCTAGAAAAATTTACTTTTAAAATTGTAAACAGAGGAGTTGTAGAGAATGTCTCTCTGGAAAAAAACCTTCATTTATTGAAATGCAACTATCTTTCAAAAATTGGCAAGAAGCGACATTTTTAATAAATAATAATGTTTTTTATTTGAAATAAAAAATGTAAAAAAAAAAACCGTTTGGCAAATGAAATAGGAGGCGATAAAGTGCATGTGTATGCTTTGTTCCGGTGGAGATTTTGAAAAAAAATATTTTCGATGAAAAAAAAGTGGAAGCTATATTGGTACTTTTCTTTTCCAACTTACGCCCACACAGAATGAGATATCGTGTCGAAAATTTGGCACGATAATCAGAGGCCACATGGGAATGCGTCTCTGGTCCTCAATAATTAGAATTGGGAAAAAAGTTTTTTTTAAACTAATAGTTTGGAGAAGTACCAATCGTTCTGTGGCACACTGAAAGGAATTTTCAGTGGGCTCGTAATGAGGTTTATATTTATCATAGTTGGGCAGAAAAACAAAAATCTCTCACGGACATTATACACAAATAATACAGAATTTGATGTGTGCAAATAATAGAATTTTGTCTGACATACGTATCAGCTGTTTCAGAGCAGCACTAGCGCAGCCAGTAGACAACTTTGAACTTCCACGGATCTGTGGGTAATACAGATTCCATAATTACCGACAGAAAAAGATAGAAGTCAAACTTCTGCTGTGAAGCCTAAATGAGTCGATCAATATTTCGTATTTTCATAAATCAACTTTTTGCTTCCCCTAACACTGTGCCTTGACACAAACGGTACTTTTAAATTTATTATTATTTTCCGAAAACTTGTTCCGCGTTATTTAAACCTTTATTTTTAAATATGTGTGAAAGTAATTGATCTCAGGACTGCCTTGATCAGCTGATACACTCGTTACACTTGGTTAAAGAGTTTTAATTTTAGTTAACAAAATCATTTTGTGGTATTAAATTGAATTATCTCGTAAATAATTTGTTTGCTTTATTCAAATTAAATTACTTAACTAGAAATGTCGAGTGTAAAAGTGATCGGTGATTAATAATTGAAAATATACCAAATTAAGTCACGCGTTGATAAATTTTGAACTTGTCTGTACATCTAGAACATGCTTAAAGATTAAATTAATTTATTCCATACTTACCAATAGAATTCAGGATGACGGCCAAAGTGAAAGCTAGAGGACAAAAGATCTTCATTTTTTTTAATGCAGAAAAATCCGATTCACGTAAATTTTCAAAAACTGCGCAGATAATAAATATTCTAATCTTTACAGCACATATACTGTTCGAAGATGTTTGTTCCCTTGTCAACTCTGAATCGCAATAACCTAATTTTTCTGTAATTGGTGTCATTACAATTTTTAATCAGCAGCAAATATTCTATACCGAGTTGGCTAATTCCTCCCATCTAAAATATTATTTCACCTCGACAAATTCAAATAACTTATGTTTGCATTGAACTTTGATTGAATCCTCATGAATTTTAGGATTATTTGTCACGTTTCAAACAAATGATTTAGACAGGAAAAAAGTAATTTAAAAACAATGATTAAAAATTAAACAGTTTAATTCACAGCTAAAAAATTAATTTGCAATCACAGAAAATGAATTACCAACTAAACTGATGAATTGTGAACAAAAAAAAAAGAATTTTTAAGGAAGCAGTTGAATTTTTATGATAAAGATTCATTTTGAAGAACATCGTTCATTTTTCAATCTTGTGGTTGAATTTTTAAACTTAACTGCATAAATTTTAGTCACAAAATGCGATAGTTTTATTTTTATTTAGAAAAATTAATTTATAAATAGAAAAATAAATCTTTAACTAAAATAATGAATATCTAAAAATGAAAATAAACGTTCGATAAAGTTGTTTGTATTTTAAATAAATAGTGGAATTTCTAATTAGAAAATATCAATTTAAAAAAATGGAAGGTAAATTTTTAATTAAAAAAATTAATTTTACATTTTCATTTCAATTTGTATTTTTATCCAATTAGTATAATTTTCTAACAAAGAAATTAATTTTCATCAAAATACAATTATTTTTAGATAAATAGTTGAATTTTCAAATAACAACGATAAATATATAACCAAGAATAAAATAATTAATTTTTTGTTAATAATATTTTAATTTTGAATCGCAAAACATGAATATTAAATAAAAATTTGTTAATTTTTCAACTGAATAAAGGAATTTGCAACCAAAGAAGATGAATTTTAAACTAAAATGATAAATTTTTAAACTAAAAGATTTAAACTCTACACACAAAAAAGTTGAATGTTTATTTAAAGGGAAATTAATTTTGTATCGTAAAACACGAATATCTGAACAAATGTTAAAATTTTTTTATGGAAAAAAGGAATTTTTAAAGAAAAATATGAATTTACACGTAAGAAGATATTTTTTAAACAAGAAGATTAATATTCTTAAAAAAAATATATTTTTAACGACATACATTAATTTTCAGAAAAATGATTGCATTTTAAAATTAAGACGATAAATATTTAACCAACAATGATATAATTGAATTTTTATTTAAAAGGAAATAAATTTCTTAACGTAAAACACGAATATTTAAAAAAAAATTTTAATTTTCGACCGAATTAAGGAATTTGTAACAAAAAAAATCAATTTTCGCAACCAAGAATATTAATTTTCAAGCAAAATAGAGGCATTTTCCACAAAATGATGAATCTTTTATCAAAAAACAGTACTTTTAACAAACTAGTTTAACTTTTAACCAAGCAATTGAATTTTTCAACAAAACACTACAAGTTTAAACAGAAAAGTATAATATTTGATCTACATTGTTAAATTTTGAACAAAATAATTAAAATTTCCACTAAATAATCAGACTTCAAGACTAAATAATTACATTTTAAATTAACTAATTACTTTTTTAATTAATAATAATAAATCTACCCAAAAAAATAAATTGAAATAATTTTAATTGAAAGGAATTTTCCTAAAATGTCAAACAGCGCAAGAGCTAAGATCTAAGTTTATTTGAGTTACGGTAGAAGAAAAAAAAAGATTTTTTCGGGCCCCTTTTAATTTAATGCTTTTAAATTTTGTTTTGCGACGCATACAAGTGAAATATTTTAAAATTATCCTCAAAAAAAACCTAAAATATTTTGCAAATAAATTTTGAAGCGGTTAAAGTATTAACAAAATTTGGTAAAAGTTTTTCAGAGGTTATGATAATAATTCCGAAGCTATTTACGGCCTTATGTTCTTAGCTGTGCCGAATAAAACAATATTGAGAAAATTGGCGTAGAGCGTAGAAGCAGTGAAGAAACACAATTAAAAACATTTTTCTTCTTCAGAATATTTTCAACCATTGAAAAATTTTTAAACTGTTGTATGAAGCCAGTAGCACACGTGCAATCGCCATTTTTCTTCATTTCATAAAATACAAACGATAGCAGATGGCGCTGGCTTCGTATCCATTTCTACTTTTTAAATGAAAAATTAGCCTCTATGGTCATTTCCATTGCCATTGCCATTGCCATTATTATTGTTATTGTTATTACTAGTTCCATCGCCATGACCATGGTTTGTGACAACGAATCTTGCAAATGCAGGAAATTCTTCACAATCTGCAGGCAACATTTGAGCAAAAGCGTGGTGGTGTCGAGTCAGAAAGTTTAATTTAACCCGGCCAGCAGCATAGAGACGATATAAAGGACTAAGCTCATCAAAGCAATTCAAAAATCCCACGACGAAATTCTGGCCATCTACTATTACACGAAATGGTTGGTCTGATCGTAGCCGGTACACATGCCCATGGTTATCTTTGGTTAGAAAGCTGATAGGAAAGTGAAATCCTTCCACCACTCTTGCCCTCGACGGTAATTGGCGAGCAGCAGGTTGCACATCATTGTAAGGAATAATTTGATTTTGATCGTAACGAGGATATTGGAGCTCAAGTGCCAGTTGAATCCGAGTAAGCTGCTCTCTGGTCAAAGGGGGCCGGGCCTGTAAACTTAATTCTGTAAGCAAAAGAAGAAAATTGTAAATCCTCAGTCGCCAACTGTTACATAATCGGAGATACCCTTAAACAGTTTGACAGGATTGCTTAAAAGAATATTTGAAATTTTCCATTTTACCTAGAACGGGTCCAGCAGACCCAAGAAAAGTTCAAACTGAAATATCTCCGGTTTAAACAGACTTAGCTTCATTTTTTGTTATTGTAGTCCGGAGTCTCGGGAAAATATTATAGTTAAAAAGGATCTGAAAATTACTTGATTATAATACATATTTTGCAAAAAACGATAGAACTGTTTGGAAAGAAAGAGCCTGCTGAAAAAAATGTCCGGGTCCCTGGGACCCGTTCTAGCACTTCAGGGTTAGTACTCCTAAATACTTTTCCTGTATCCACAATTTTAGGAACCATCAAACGCTTTTGATAGAAATTCTATAAGAATAAATAATCATCTTTATCGCAAGTGTTCCTGACTCTTCGATGAAAATTATGTTTATTCCCATCAGATATAGCAGCTCCCAAACATATCCATTTCAGAAAGCAAACTCAAAATATCCTAACAAATTATTGATCCTTCTGGAAATCTTATACTTTTTGATCAACAACATTTTCTCTTTGCAACTCTACAGTATATTGACCGACAAAACTTATTATCGGACTGAAATCATGCAGTTGTCACAAAAATATCTTTATTAGTTGAAAATACAACTGTTTTCTTAGAAAAATTTCTTCTTGGTCAAATATTTATCTTTTTGGACATTGAACGTTAGACTGAGTGTTTGAATAATGATAATATTTCTTTCCTCATTTGTTTGCAGATAAAGTTCAAGCTGAGGTACAAAATTTTAAAAATTCTTTATTTAAAAATTGTACATTTTCCCACCCTCCTTAAAAACAATCATGTGAAGCACAGAAAGGAAGTATGGTGTGCACGACCAGACAGGGTCTGGATCGAGAAATTTCCCTGCATCTCTCTTAGTTCTTCCTTCCAACATTTACCCTTTCCTATTTTCCTTTCCCCTTTCTCATTCCCCTTTACCATTTCCATTTCCTTTTCCCCTTTTACCTTTTTCCTTCTCCTTCTCCAATCTCATTTACCGTTTTCCTCCATTTGCACTTTTCCCTTTAACTTTTCTCTTTTCTTCATTTACACGTTCTCTTTACCCTTTTCCTTTTTTCTATTCTCCACTCACCCCTTTTATTTTTCCCATTTCCCATTTACGCCTTTTCCTTTTCATCCCTTCCCGTTTCTCATTATTTTTTGCACTTTTCCTTTTCCTATTTCCCTTTTAATGTTTTGCTTTCACCTTTTCCCTTCCCCTATTAAACTTTCACTTTTTATCCTTTCCCCGTTCCGTCGATCCTGTTTCTCTTTTTCCCATTTTCTACTTTTCCTTCATTCCCCGTTATCGCTTTCCCCTTTCCTTTTCACCCTATCACCTTTACCCCTTCTACATTTCTCTATTATTTTTACCCTTGTTCTTTTTACTATTTTTTCCTTTTATTTTTTTCTTTATCCACTGTCACCTTCACCGTTTTCTCATTTTCTTCTTCCCTTTTCCTTTTACTATTTCGCTTTCACTTCAATTTAAATCGTATAATATTACCACTTCTGCCGGGCCTCCCGCTTCCCCTTTTAAGCTTTCCCTTTTTATCCTTTCCCCGTTCCGTTCATCCTGTTTCTATTTTTCCCATTTCCCCCTTTTCACTTTTCTTTCCCCTTTCCATTTTCACCCTTACCAGTTTCTAATTTTCCCCTTGCCTTTTCCTTTTCCTCATTCCCCTTTATCGCTTTCCCTTTCCCTCTTCACCCTATCACCTTTACCCCTTCTACATTTTCCCATTATTTTCACCCTTATTCATTTTCCTATTCTTCCCTTTCCCCTTTCATTTTTTCTTTCTCCCTTTTCACCTTCACCGTTTTCTCATTTTCCTCTTCGCTTTTCCTTCTACCTATTTTCCTTGTACTATTTCGCTTTCACCTTTTCCCTTCCCCTTTAATCTTTCCTTTTTTATCCTTTCCCCGTTCCGTCAGTCCTGTTTCTCTTTTTCCCATTTCCCCCTTTTCTTTTTCCTTGCCCCTTTCCATTTTCACCCTTACCACTTTCTAATTTGCGCCTTGCCTTTTCCTTTTCCTCATTCCCCTTTATCGCTTTCCCTTTCCCTCTTTACCCTATCACCTATACCCCTTCTACATTTCCCCATTATTTTACCCTTGTTCTTCTTTCTATTCTTCCCTTTTTTTTTATTTCTCCCTCTTTACCTTCACCGTTTTCTCATTTTCTTCTTCCCTTTCCCTTTTACTATTTCGCTTCACCTTTTTCCTTCCCCTTGAACCTTTCCCTTTTTATCCTATCCCCTTTCCGTTCATCCTGTTTCTCTTTTTCCCATTTCCTCCTTTTCTTTTTCCTTTCCCCTTTTCATTTTCACCCTCACCACTTTCTAATTTTTTTCTTGACCTTGGCTTTTCCTCATTCCCATTTATCGCTTTCCCTTTCCCTCTTCACCCTATCACCTTTACCCCTTCTACATTTCCTTATTATTTTTTATATTTTATATTTATATTTTTATTATATTAATTTTTATTAATTTTATTAATTATTATATTGATATTTATATTTATGTTTATATTTATATTTACTCTTGTTCTTTCTTCTATTCTTCCCTATCCCCTTTTATTTTTTGCTTACACCCTTTTCACCTCCACCGTTTTCACATTTTCTTCTTCCCTTTTCCTTTTACCTATTCCTTTTTTCTATTCCCCTTTCCCCTTTCCTTTTTAACCTTTCCCATTTCAACCTTCCCTCGTTCCCTTCTCTCTTGCTCTTTCTTTCCCACTTCCCCCTTTTCTTGTATCTTTTCCCCTTACCCCCTTTCCCCCTTACTATTTTCTACATTTCCCATTTTTCCTTTCGTAAATATTTTATGATGAAAGGGTTCAAAGAAACAATACTTTAATTTAGATCGTATATTATTACCACTTCTGCCGGGTGTCCCACTTTAGTGGTGCAATGATAACCGAGTTATCATGTGTGAAACTCATCGTTAAATTTTTAAATAAGGAAAGTCATAGAAAACCTCCTAGACAGTTAAAAACAATTGTGCTTTTTAATAAATTTGAGCATTTAAATCAAATTATATAATAATTATTCAAAGTATACCAAATCATATTAAATGTTAGGTAATTTTGAGCTCGTCTGTACAACTAGAACTTCCTTAAAGATTACATCAAGTTATTTTATACTCACCAATAGAATTAATAATTACGACCACAGTGAAGAATAGAGGATGACAGATCATCATTTTATCCAAAATGTAAAAAAAGCCAATTAACGTGAAATTTTAATAACTCCTTAGCGGATGAATATTCTTATCTTTAGAGTATATTCACTGTTCTGAAATATTTGCGCTTCTCCTCATGCCAAGCCTGAATAGCGATAGCCTAATTTTTTGTTGGTTGGTATCATCATAATCTTGCACGTTTGATTATGTTACTGAGATAAGAAACTCAGATACCTCATGTTTGAAGTAAACTTAGCTTGAAGGCCAAGGAGTTTAACGATTTTTTACACGTTTCATAAGAAAAAGTCAATGTTAGACTATTATGACGATGATCGCCCTTTTCAAGTCATCTGGAACCTTCTAGCACCTTTTTATTTAGTCCCCACGAGCTAGCACCTTTTTAGTTGACAATGTTCTCAGATGGAACTTTGCATTCAGACACGTAGGATTGACTGACGATTGATAAATAGAAAATGAGAATTGACTGGTTCTTGGTGGTTCGGAACCCACCTTAAACTGTAGGTCCCCCTCCCACCACCAAAAAGGGTGTGGGAGGTGTGTTAAGG